>JAYKKM010000492.1:1212500-1367500 GCA_035772405.1 Chrysogorgia sp. JL179-B06
GTATAATATATAATTTTAGGCCTTACGCTTTGCTCTCGGGATATACTGTATCATCCCTGGAGGTAATTTTCGTCAAATTCCCGAGCGGAGGGCCTATACCAAGGCATATTTTAACATATATACTAGGGGGCCATTTGGCCCCCACTCACACAAAATTGACCCCCCACTCCCTTTTCTACACATTACCATACTTAAATCGTTACAGCAGACATGTCAGGCAATACATTGGGTCGGTCACAGTGTGAATGATTTTATTCTTTGATGAAACAATGCTAAGTTCACTTAGTTCAGCTATAAAGTTTGAAGACCTTGAACACAAAAGACCTTTATTTTAATTTATACAAAGTAATGCAGTTAATGCATGGCCCAATGTAGTGCGGGCGCATGTGAAACGTCAAGTGCATTACAACTACAACATTAACTTGAGATAACAGTTGAACACTTAAACTTCACTTCAGTACAAGTGTGTCAACGTAGTACATAATACATTAAAACACTTTTTCCAAATCTTGTTTTAGTAACTTATTTCAAGCAATATTCAGTACACACTGTACTAAGTTAAAAGTGTGTAGTCTTTCACTCTTTTGTGTATTTTCTAGGACGTTTTATAATATTCAGAATTATGTAAAATCTCCACCCAAAATGCAGGAAATGGCATTTCAGAGACTCTAGATTTAAAAATTTTCCGGGGGACCAATCTTCTCCCCGACCCCCATAAACCCCGGCTTTGCCGCGAGATTATTGGGCCCTTATCGTTGTTTTGGCCCCCCCACTCAAAAATCCTTAAAATATGCCTTGGCCTATACAGTAAATGAGAATTATTATTTGGTTGAGCTCATTTCAGGTCCGTACGCAAATTTAAATAACGTGTGCTGTTTGGTTACTTAGAGGTCTGTAGTCGACAATATGGACCTCTTAGAATACACACTGCGAGGACAATACACCTTTTCCGGAGCGGTAAGTTTTGGCGGGAAAATATAAATGAAAATAAAAGAGAGTTGGGCATCTTTAATGAAAATACTGAGCAATAAATTGTGCTTAATATAAACTATCTTTATTGTTTTCAATCATCTACAGTGTGTATAAGAAAAACTGAACCCTTAGAAAACGGTCTTATACTCCTGGGAAATTAAAAAGACGGTCTTAATACACCTTGGGAAATTAATCACTAATCGTATGAAGGAGCATAACTGCAAAAAAACATGTTAAATATATTAACGTTTCTTTGGTTATGCTCCTTCATACGTTTACAAGTTATCTTAATTTCCCAGGTGTATTAAGACCGTGTTTTTAATTTCCCAGGAGTATAAGACCGTTTTCTAAGTTGTTTTTTTTCTAAGTTTTTTTTTGATACACACTGTACAAGCACGGCAAATAAATGCCAGCTGCAAAAAGGAAGCAAAACATACTAGCAAAGAGGTAAGGTAAATGGAAGCATACAGACCTCATACTCAGTTAATAAGTCAATTTTTTTTTTGTATGGTGAGCGGGCGGAATCCTGCAACCTGATTGGCTGCAGCAGCGGGCGGAATTTTACGATATTTTGACCACGGTCACGGAATCCTAAATGCTAAAAAATTTTATCGTGATTTTTGCTTCATTATTAACTGGAAAATGGAAAACTAATACAGAATTTGATTCAAATAAGCTAGAAATAACTATATTATACAAAAATTAAAGTATTTTGGTTTGTTTTTCTTTCCTTATCCAAATAGTGCAGTTTTACCGAACTAAAGTAACTCAAGTCTTTTACCTTGTATAATAAAAAAATTAATATGTTATTTACCGTTTTTGGTCGGTCCGGATAGAGAAATATTTTCCCTCGCTCTCAAAAACGTCCCTCGGTCTCAAAACGTTTCTCTATCCGAACCTCCCAGCCGGTAAATAACATATATTTATCATGACATTTTGTATAATACATGTACTGTATATGAGATATGCATAATCACTGACAGTGTTTGTCCTCTCGCTAAGCGACGTCCCAAGGCCGGGGGCGAGGCTAATCCCGACCAGCATAAATTTCATTTACCGCGTAAATTCCAAGCGAATCTGAAGTCATAAAAATAAAAAAGTATATAAAAATAAAAATTTAGTTGCATTCCGCAGCACCAGCCAATCGTCCGACAAAATCCGAAAAAAATCTCCAAAGTCTTCAAAGATCATGGTCTTAAAATACTGTAACAATACAAGCCAACCTGAAAGAAGTAAATTTCCTTGACGTCACCTTCAACCTCCTATCAGAAACCTAAAAACCAAACAAGAAACCGAAAGACAACCCTATCTCCCAATATTATTAAGCAGCTGCCACAAAACATAAGCAAGCGAATTAGCGACATATCATCCAGCAAAGAGATCATCAATAAAGCGGCACCAGGTACACTATAACACGGAACTTATGGCCAGTGGATATAAAGATACCCTATAAGAGTTCAACCCAACCAATCAGGATACAAGAGATAGCAGCCAGAAAAGAAACAGGGGAAGTAAAATTATTTGGTTCAACCCTCCATATAATTTAAATACCCAGACAAATATTGCCGAAACATTCCTCAGACTCCTCGATAAACATTTTCCAAAAAATCACAAGCTTCACAAAATGTTTAACCGGTTTACAAAATGTTTAAAGTTAGCTATACAGTAGCTGCATGCCGAATATGTCTAGCATCATAAACTTTCACAACATGAAAATGCTTAACAAGAAGAAAATCACCAAACTAAGATGTGCAACTTCAGAGTCACTCCAAGGTGAATGCCTCAGAAAAAAACATGGTGTACCGAGCACACGTTACCAACAACACAGACAACAACACAAACTACAGTCCACATCGGGCTAACCGAAAACACTTTTAAAGATCGTCTTTACAAGCACAGAAACTAATTCCGACACCGAAACAAAATGAACTCTACGAAACTATCGAAATATATTTGGAATCAACGGGACAAAAACGTCAACATCAACGAAAGGTCGATCGTAGACAGAGAGCAGCTGCCTTCCAGAATGGTTAAAAAAGATGCGAATTCTGCTTAAGCCAAAAATATCGTATAATTTTCTGAAACCTACTGAAAAAACGAAACGAACTCCTATCAAGTTGCCGCTATGTGAACAAACACCTATTGTGTAACTTCAAAGAACAATTAACGCTTCAAGCACCGCCGAACTATATATATATTACTATAGAAATTACTATCCGCGCAAGGAAGTGCTGCCTGAAAGGGACAGATTGGAAATTTGGCATTTGGTGGAATATAGTGTTGGGAAAAATAGAGAACATTTTAGCCAGTGTGCAGCCTGCACATTTTAGCCAGTGTGCAGGCTAGTTACACACGAGGCACCGCAAGAATATTTCGCTTGTTTTTTTTCCGGCATGCCCCTGCAGATTTAAGATAGCCTCGGGTCAAGTACTTGATCTTGCAAGGATATAGCATTACGGCACATTTTATAGCCTTCATTATCCTTCCTCAGCCATTAGTCATGTGAAGATTACCCAAGGCATGAAACAAAAATATATATATACGGTCCTTTTTGTTGCATGGTAACCAACGGAACTATCGCAGGGGTAGGTTAGGATTGTGACGTCGTCAATTTGCAACGGTCTATTTGGTTGGTTAAATTTGGCGTTTAATTTTAAAATGACGCTAGCGAGAGAAACAATTTGAGAACAGGTCGACCGATTACAATAGTGAAAGTATTCCCAAGGAATATTTTCGTCACAGCACAAAATCAGCGAGTACAAGCAGGGCCGCCGAGAGGTTCCTTGGGGCACGGGGCAAAATATCGTTTTGGGGCCCTGATGACGTCATAATGTCCAGTGGTTGAATTTAGGGTCTCTGAAATGGCATTTCCAGGAAATTTTCGTTCTGGGTCCCGCCCCCATACATAGACAGTATGATATATTTCAAAAATAGATTTCAAGAAGTGATGCGGAGCTTTTAGCTGGGCCCCTTAATAAATGGCCTGTTGTCAGTTTTGAGATCGGCGGCCCTTGTGCGGCTCCTGCTCCACAATGGTCGAGAACCCTTACTCCCACCCAGTTGACTGACCACGCAAAAATGTTTACCACAGGAAACGTCTGTCGATTCATCAAAATTCGTAAAGAGCAGGAGCAATCATCTCTTTGATGAGGCTGCTACGCTTCGTTCGGTGTAACTTCAATTTCTCCAGTTTACTGCCTTTTCCATGCTGAACTATGATTTCGAACCCATGATGGTCAACTGCCATGATCGAACTACATGTATGACATGTAATGGTTAATGGGGGCAAGAGATATCTTTGTGTTGCGAGATATCAAACTAGCTTGTTTTTTGTGCTTCATGGACTCTTCGTGGTGGTTAAGATTCGACAATCTAGGGATGATTTTTGTTCGGCACAGTGAACAATATAGGCATCTTCCGATCCATCTGTCGCTTTTGAAGCCAAGGTTGTTTCGTTTGCCATTCCGACTTGAATTTCCGCGCCGTATCGTTGTGGCTTTTTCACTTGTTTCCTCGACCATTTTTAGAAGGCTTGCTCAAGCTCATGTGACAAACTGAGTCAAAGAAAGTAATACTGTAAACGTTTTGAAACTTTGAAGTTTGAAGTTTGAAATTTTACCCTTTTATAGTTTTCAGCGGATCAAAATTCTTGATTTGTGATTGGTCGAAAAAATAGTCGGACCTCTGCGAAGACAGTAGCGTGAATCAGTGGGCGGGAATGACTGTGCTTCTAAATTTAGAAGTAGCAGATTCTTCTGAATTCTGATTGGTTGACAGTGATCCACCCTACGGTGAAGCTTTTCATTCAATATTAATGGTGCGGTACATTGTTATAGAGCTTAGATTGGACAATTGTCCATACTAGTTACTAAAATAGGAATAAGCCAAACAGAATTTTTGGAAGCCAAACCACAATAAAAGAAGCCAAACTCTGCACTGAGATTGGGATCTAGGTTTTGCCTAGGCTGGCATTTCTGCAGTCTAAGGGGTGCGGGTATAGAAGTAGACATAATACTTCTATGGGTGCAGGTCATACCTGCTATGCAGGCTAGGTTTTGCCTAAAATACAGTAAGTCATGACATACATGTGCCAAATTGGTTGAGATTTTTTGCCTGATCTGCCACTATTCATGATTGGTCTAGACTTGTTTTGGTGGATAGTACGTGCTATCAATCGGAGACAACTCTTTACGAGATTACAGCTCATGTAAGCCAAATTTGTCCTTAGGTATTTTTGAGCCTCACTGACTCAAGAAAGAGCCACATTGAGCATATGACTGCTTAAACAAAGTAAAAGCCTGAGAATAAATGCTGACATATGACACTGTTGATGTGTGGTTGTCTATTGAATTTTTACTCTGCTGCGATAATATGATTCCTTGTGAATTTGTGAATGAACATTGGTCTAACTGTTTCACGTGTACTAAAGAGAATGCAATATCTAGTACCAGACCGCATAACTTGATTGGCTCTTCCACGAAGCAACTTATGCGATTGGACGTTTTAGAACCTTTTGCACACAGCGTATAAGGTATTATTCCAGGTTAAGAGGGAAGAGTCATAATCCGTGGAAATGTGAAAATATGTAACTTTAAGGTGATTTTAGTCATGCGGGCAGGACAGCGGGAACAAAAGTAGAATGCGTGACTTTCACACGGAATGCGGGACACTTGGCAGGTCTGGTTTAGATAGTGTTGGTATAAGTTATTATAAAATAACATGTACACATGTGCAAGTGCTCTAATTGGTCAATTCCCATGTTTGGATAAGAGTTATGCGAACAGTGTTGAACTATTAGTATTATTATACATTCAAACTTCATTCTCATTTCTTATTGGTCAACATACTCCAGTGAATTCTCAATGTCCGGCAGGCGCAACGTCATTTCCGTCGAATACTGTGAATTATTGCATGGAAGTATTCAAATAATTTAATTTATAACTTCAGTTCAATTAGACAATATACAATTATTGGATGAGGTTGAGCATGATATCAAGAATTATCCAGGCCGAGGTCAATGTTATCTGCCGAAGCTGAAGGCTGATAACATTGACTGTGGTCTGGATAATTCTTGATAACATGCGTAAGTCGAATCCAATAATTGTTTTATTATACATTGTTCAAAATAGTCTTACTAAAAATATACAAACAAATCTACTACAAGCCATTTTTTAATTTCTAATTTTCACACACTTAGTCCTAATGGTACAGTATTTACCTACCCATCTATGATATTTTCAGGTGGGAACTTTTCATCATATGACGTGGATAAACTTATTCTCGCCCCACGTTTTGAAAGTGCAACATCAATCATCTTTTACAGAAGCTTTAACGTCAGTAAGGGTTGCCACTGCCAACATGCAACAAACGACTCTATGGTTCGTGCATGAAGTACTCACTTGTTGCAATTAGTTACCGCTGACAGACAGCGGGCATCGTATTTTGATGTAAATATATATGTTTCAACAGAAGTGGTATTTCCTTTATAGGTCTTAGAAAATATTAAAGGTAAGTGCTCTTATTTTTAACCGTAAAGATTGCTTTGGGAAACGGTCAAACGGAAGGGAAATTTTCCTGTTTATCATGTAAGTAGTGCACAACCAGAACGGCTGAAATTCTTGGAGTGGACATGGTCACACTCACATGTATACAGTACTTCCTTTCACATTTGTTTAAAAATAAATTGTCGCTCGCGATCTTCCCCGCTAAAATTTATTATAGGGGAGTGACGAGCGACTGAGTGTTGTGTTTACTTATTACATAGGCACTTTTGCGAGGCACGTCATCTATTAAAATCACCACCACACAGCTCTCTTTGGTATTATCAACAAAACGAAGCTTGGATATCAAAGGTAGCCTGTGTACAGCCTGAATACGCCCGGCTATATCCATCACAGGCTAGATCAAAGGTGGAAATAATAATAACATTGTAACATGGTTATTATAAGTGTACACACAGATAGATTCTCATTTCAACACGAAAATCTCATCATCAATATAGTAAAATACAATAGAGAATAAGAGATGCTCTTCCAGAGAGCCATTAGCTTATTTATATTATCCTATAGTAAATAATCTATAGTTACTCGGGCTTAGCCGAGTCTTAAAATGGCCTCTGTTTATTTTGTCGTCGTCGCGAAATGGCAATTATTGCATCATCCCGATCAACCTCGTACCCAGGCTTTTCACGTTTGTGAAACTGAAAACCACTGCATATATTAATGCGCCATTGTGATTTACTCATCTGATCATATTTCTTCGAGTGTTCTTCACTGAAAATCTTTGATGTGGCTAGCAAGTATCTTGATCTAATTGTATACGCTCACAATCCCGATCGCTTTCGAAACGGGTTGGTCTATGATTTCGAGAACCTGTACTCGATCAAATTATCTGTTTCCATACGCTTTTTGTCTACTAAATTTTTAATATGAGAAATATGCTAACTGTTCTGAAGTAACTGTAATATTTTTATAAGCTTTGTTGCCTGTATTGTTATGTTATACAAAATAAAGTCGATGCTACAGTTTATTGTTTCGTTTCCCAATGGAACTATTATTTATTGGTAAAAATTTATGCCCGGACTCAAGACGTGTTTAAAATAAGAACAAAACGCCCGCTAGGCGTTAACTCAGGCTATTTTTGGGGTAGAAATGAGGACGAAGAAAAATCAGGCGTCTACTCGCAGGCTACCCCCCGCCCCAATGCAGAACACCTGACACGCAGTTTCATGCAGGGCCTTTTTTCCTAAAAGGGACCTTCGTGGCCAAAATATTTGTTTACTGTTTCTGAGGCAGGCTTTTTCGTTTTATATATATATTTTTATATATATTTGTCTGAAAAAGTAGTTCTCAAAAGAACTGGATATAGTATAAGAGAATTCTTCAATTTATATGTCGTAAAATACTTACAGCAAGTAAAAGTTCTTTATATGCATTTCCTTCTGACCTGAAGAAGGACACATCGACTGAAACGTAGTTAATTGGAATACGTAAGGCGAAAAGGTGGTGAACTGATGAGATTTTAGGAACGAGATACTGACGTTTCGAGCGGCCGGCTTTTCATTGGTCTTATTCTGATTAAGGGCTCCGCTCGAAACGTCAGTATTTCGTTCCTAAAAATATCGGCTGTTCACCACCTTTTCGCTTTGCTGTATATCCAAAACCATAGACGGATTTTCATATTTTTTACTGGGGTGGTGCCATAAATTTTAGGGGGGTGAGCAGGTGAGGTAACACAAAGCGTCACCAAACCAAGGTGAGGTCTAGACAGTTAGACTCTAGGGGTAGAGCCGCGAGAAGGAGGCTAGAGAGTAGAAAACAAAGTACCCCAGGAAAAATTTGAAAAAATTAAGATTTCTAGCTTCGCAAAAAACTAAGTTTTTTTGAAGTTGTCAAATCAATGAATTTGGCATTTCCGTTGAGAGAGTTAAAATTAAATGAACCTGTAAAGTGTAAAGTGTAAACCCAACACAAAATACGGGTTTAGTGGTTTACTTTTATAAAATCATTGTGTTGTACTGTTGTTTGAATCCGAGTACAATTTATGGCGCGCTACTCGAATACTAATTCTAAAGACCTTCAAAAGGTTTCTAAGATCAATAATCAAGTTTTCGTCCATTTTTTACTTTATCTTAAATGCAGTCTCAATTCTCAAAGCGTCTCTTGGTTATCAGCTATATTGTGAGGCGAGTACAACATCATTCGATCCCGCATAAAAAGCTAGTAAAAATCTCTATTCAGAGGAGAAATTTCATGAGGCTGCGAAAAATCGAAAATATCTATTGGTTTCATAAATTTTACATGTGTTAAATGGCTTAGCTTAAACCACGGGTTACGTCGAGGGTATGATTTTCATTGACCAAATGACCATAGGGCAAGGGCAAAGGTCGAAGTCTGCCTTGTGCGCATCTTCTTTGCGCATAACAAAAACGTGTCGGAAATTGTCGGAAATCGCTCGGTTGCTATAATCCGCCATTACGAGAGGAGATCGTATCGTTAAGAATTCTTTAATTTTCTCGTTTCTTTACGTTATATTTTGTGTTAAACTTTGTAAAGCAATACTTATTATCAACTTCAAAAGCAAAGGGCTATGCGAAGGATGATCTAAGCTGAGGTAATAGAGTTTTAAAGCTTTATATTGCTCCAATAAACCAGGAGCGATTAGTTTCAGAGTGTTACGTTTATTTTTTATCATCAACACTCTGCACGTTCGAGTGGACTATTTAGTTATTATGCCGAAAATTGGGGGGGGGGGGGGTTGAACATTTTTTTTGGAGGGGTGAACAGTTTGTTTGGGGGGGGGTGAAAACTGATATTTGGGGGGGTGGCACCCCCCTGCACCCCCCCAGAAAATCCGTCTATGTCCAAAACACTGCAGCAATCTACTTTTTTACTACTCTCCGAAATACTTATAGGTATTTTTAGGTATTTGGGTATTTTCTATTATCTAGGTATTTTTCGACATATTGTATAGTGATACCATTAATCGAGCGATGGATTGTTGCGTATACAAGTATTCCTAGTATACACTGTATATGGCTTATAATCTCCTTAAATAATTGTCTTTAGATAAGACGCCATGCTTTCTCTACAACTGGTCGCGGAGATTCAAGCCGGAGCGTCAGTTGTGACGCCATTTCAGCCATACTGGGAGATCCTCATAGACTATTCTCTCACGGGCTTCCTGATGACCGTGTTGTTCGGCCTCGCAGGAGTTACATTGACTGGAACAACAGAGATCGCCTGCATTCCTATCGAAAATGGCACTGAGACAACGGATATTAGCATTTCTCTCTTCGTAAACTCTAGATGCTCGAGAACGTTTGGTGGAAGTTTTCTTCTCTACTACCCCTACATCGCACTTGTGGCTTACCTAGTGATGCTGTTCGGCCACTTGCTATCCGTCAAGCTGCCGGCAACCAGTTCATTTCTCAGTCTCATGTTTCATCTTTTCGCCGACTTCAAAAAGCTGAAAAACACGTCTGCTTACTTTGGCGAAGGAGCCGTTGTTACGAACCCAGAGGAGCAGCGCGCGAATAACGAAGCGAAGAAAGGAGGGAAACTGTACAAAATGTTGAGGCTTGAAATAAAGGAAGAGGTGGTCGCCTTGGTCGAACGCTTAATGTCCGTCCTGGGGTCCAGCAGCAATTTCTTTGTGGTCTACGTTGCCAAGTCTGTGATTCTTTTGTTCGGTAGTGTCGTGATAATTGTAGGGAATGTTGTCACGCTTGTGATATTTGATTGGTCATTGGTTTTCGAGTGCGACTTGACGTCATTCGTGTCGTCCATTTACGAGGTAACAAGCTGCACAATTCCGGCGGCACCGTTTTTGTACGGTCTTATGATCATAAGCTCCGTGTTCGCTTTCTTTGTTCTTGTTTTCACGTTGAGAGCCATCGCATGGTTGATCCAGACCAGAAACTTCAAGGAAGTGTATCTGAAGTCTTGGAAAAAATCCAGACACGTTCTCGGTGACCTTCCCGGTTTCCGCGACTTCTGTTTTTGCCTGATGTTGATGAGAGAGAATGGAACCGATGGGGAAGGCGTGTACAAGACCGTGAACTCTAGTCTCAAGATCTACACCAGCCTAAAAATCCAAGAGCATTTCGAGAACGACCAGCTGCTTGGAACAACGGTCGCTTCGGACGTGCAGTTTGAGCTGGACAACTACATTTGTGATTTCATGTTACGAGAGATGGGCATGCAGAGTAAGGAGTCTGGTGATGCGCCAGGTCTGATCAATACGTTGGCAAGCGTCGGTGAGAGCTTGGGGATGGATGTCGACACCAAGGACAACTGCCAAAAGTTGAGGAAGATCATTTTTGACCAGTTTGTATGTCAACCGACACGTTACAAGGACCTGATTGACAACGACTGTCAGAATCTACCGTCGTTTCGTGAATATGTAAAGAGCATTAAAAACGGTTCTTTTGTGTCAGGCGAGGTTTCCGAATGCTACTATGTGTTAATGGCTTTCGCGAACAGCGCTCGGGTACAAATTGTTGTTCTTAGACCTCACAGGAGCTCGTTTGTTTTTTCACCACTGGAAAGTAGCAGCGAACCGCCAAAGGTCGTTTTTCTAAAGCATGTTCCGCCAAGCGATTACGCTTCGGTCACACCTCCGGAGGACTGCTCAGCTCGCGATCGATTTCTCAACGATGGAAACTACTCCAAGTCTCTTCAAACGAGAGCATTTGAGTCGTGGCACTCAACTGGCTATCCTAGCTTTTTAAAGACCTTGTCGTCGCTTCTGCCGAAGTATCTTACTGGCACAGATGATGCTCTTGATAAGGCAGATGGGTACAATGACGATCGTCCAGTGAAGGCCCACCTAGCGTACTTGGAGGAGCTTGGTTTAGGAGAGAAGCAAGACAATGAAGAAGAAACTGAACCGTAGGCGTAGCTATATTAGGGACTAGCTGGGAACTTAAAGGACATTGACAATAAAAAAATAAGTACATTTTCGATCAAAGTATACGTAACGAAAATAGCCGGAATGTAGTAGTTTGAGTTGTAAAAATTATCGTAAAGCGTATTAATTGCACTATCAACCTGAATCATTGTCCGCCATCTTGGATGTATTTTCAATATGCGTGTGACGTTACAACTGGGGTAAAGCGAAATTTTTATCTAGCTATCCTCATGTCTTTATAAATTTGAAACTCGATTTTTGTGAATGTCTTACTTTTTCAATTGAACCACACCATTTTAAATAGCATTCCGCTGAAATTCGGCTACCCACAGTATAGTTTCATCAGGTTTAGCCCGGGTGTGACGTCACCAACTTCCCAGTTAATTAGGCCAAGTATTACAACAAGATGGCGGATGACATTGTTTTGTACAAGAGTACTTTGTTTACTTGGATTACCTTCGTAAGCCTGTTTGTTAATCATAAAGTGATAAAATCAAAAATTTGAAATTGTGCAACATGTCTGTGTTGTATGAAATACGATATAGCGTGCACGTGGGATTTTCCCAGTAATTATAGATTTATAAATAGTTTTACCATAGTTAGATTATACGAGTCCAATACGTCATGTGTACACATGTATATAGTTTTACTTTAGAATAAATAGGGCATAGTCTTCAATTAAAATACTTGTATGTAGTTTTCCAGTAGCTCCAATGTTGGTATTGTTTATCTGAAAGTACCTTATGTTGTATCATCAATTGTACACGTGAACGGACAAAGACTATATATATATACGTGATCTTTAAAGGGCATATGAACCGTAAATTGAGATGACTTTTTTATTGATTTATTTGAAAGAACTCATAATACGATAAAGAATGGCTTTTTACAGTTCTTTCATATCTTATCTCGTTCTCGAGTTATTCGAGGTTGTGTAATATGACCTATGACGTCACAAGTTGTACCCACCATTATGACCAATTTGAAAATGAAGCATATCTTCAAAACAATTGAATGAAATTGCTTGAAACTTTGCATAAGTATACAGTTCACTAAATTGAATATTCTTGGCAATGCTATTGAAAATATACTTCACTAGTCCACAGTCAAAAATTGTTTTATAAATGACAGAAAATAAAGAAGTTTTTTAAAGGATGAACGGAGCCTGATAACTAATCTGTTACTATGGCAACGATAAAGTAGACATGGGGATATTCAATTTAGTGAACTGTATACTTATGGCAAGTTTCAAGCAATTTTATTCAATAGTTTTGAAGATATGCTTCATTTTCAGATTGGTCATAACGGAACGGGTACACCTTGTGACGTCATAGGTCATATTACACAACCTCGAATAACTCGAGAACGAACTGTAAAAAGCCATTCTTTATCACTTTATGAGTTCTTTCAAATAAATCAATAAAAAAGTCATCTCAATTTACGGTTCATATGCCCTTTAATGTTGTACTGTAGTTAATGCAAGTCGAATAAAAGTTGTGTAAACTCCGTCTCTGTGAGTACGCTACAATTGTGATTTCCCCAGGGCCCAGCTGCCCTGTATTTGTAGTAATGGCAAAAGGCCGTTTCGTCGTACGCAGATTTTGAAGGTAATCTTGGCCAATATTTACTCGATTTCAATTCTGAAAAATTTGGAATTACCGAGTCTATAAATACATGATTTAGTCACTTAACAACAAGCAAAACAAAAAGAGGAGCGGAAGAGGAAGGCGGCAAAAGCAAAACCGAGGAGCAAAAGGTCCAAAAAGACTGGAAAAAAGGAGAGCTACAGAGGGACAAAAGATATATTATTACTGCAATACCAGACCATCACAACAAGCCATATTCTGCACAAAATCAGCGGATGTCGTAGTGTTTGTTTTGACTTTTGAACAAAGTAAACACTGAATTCATGCCGAAACTGTGGAATGTAGTGTTGACGGACAAGCAAGTTTTATTTTTAAATATTCATCTATGCCTATGGATACTTTGCTCGGACACGAATACAGGTAAATAAATTAGTATTCTCAGTATTCAAGCGGTGGGTGTAAAACATGGCATAGGAAATGGCATGGCATATGGCATGGCATATGGCATGATTTTTTTTATTTGATTTAATTAATTGACTCCCATCAAGTAGGGATGGGCCGATACCAAATATTCGATACCATCGATACCAAGGTCTGCAAGAAAAGTATCGATACTGGCGAGAAATATCGATTGTTTCGATAGCGCTGAGCCTGCGGTCTTTTGCCTTTTGGTCAGCGGACTCAGCACATACTAACAAGCAGCACAGAATAGGAAATGACAGCCGTCCCTCACGTTGTATGCAGTAATTACTGTACATATTATAAGGTTGTTTCCAATAAATTACTGGATTATCAAAACTTGTTTTAGAGATGATTAGGGACGGGTGGCTGCGCAATTTTTTTGTTATTTATGTTTTGCCGCGTATAGCCATTTATATTTAACAAGACGACTAGCCACATATAAAAGTTACCTGTATTCATCATATTGATACGAAAGGTAAGATAACAACGGTAATATATTCATTATGTAACTCACTGAATAAATGAAAGTATATATTGCACACAGTGTATAGCGATAGGCGGCAAATTAAGCAAGTGTTGCTTGTCGTCTGACTACGAAATTATTTAAGTAATTTACATATTGTCACGCGGACGCTGTATCATTTGTGGGCTAATTTACATATATTATCTTTCAAATATTGCTTCTACTGTAAACTGTAGAGAGTTAGTAAGGGAGGGTTATGGACGATTGATACACAAATGTATGCGTTTTGTCGAAATCGCATATATTATATTGGAAAGAAGATTGATCCACTCGATCATTTCACTGTCGAATTAACACTGCATAATTTCACGAGACTGCATTTACCTGTGCTTTTCCAAATCAAGAGGTTTACAGGCCATGATTGTTTGCCTATTTAGTGATTCCTTTAGTAAATCACAACTAGAGTTTATAATTGTGCTTACAAATATCGAGTTTAATATATATAATAACAGTAATATTTACTGCATGCTTACAAATATCGAGTTTATACAATTGCAATAATTACTGCTTACAAATATCGAGTTTACAATTGCAATAATTACTGCTTACAAATATCGAGTTTACAATTGCAATAATTACTGCTTACAAATATCGAGTTTACAATTGCAATAATTACTGCTTACAAATATTGAGTTTACAATTGCAATAATTACTGCTTACAAATATCGAGTTTACAATTGCAATAATTACTGCTTACAAATATCGAGTTTACAATTGCAATAATTACTGCTTACAAATATTGAGTTTACAATTGCAATAATTACTGCTTACAAATATCGAGTTTACAATTGCAATAATTACTGCTTACAAATATTGAGTTTACAATTGCAATAATTACTGCTTACAAATATTGAGTAGTTTACAATTGCAATAATTACTGCTTACAAATATTGAGTTTACAATTGCAATAATTACTGCTTACAAATATCGAGTTTACAAATGCAATAATTACTGCTTACAAATATCGAGTTTACAAATGCAATAATTACTGCTTACAAATATCGAGTTTACAATTGCAATAATTACTGCTTACAAATATTGAGTTTACAATTGCAATAATTACTGCTTACAAATATTGAGTTTACAATTGCAATAATTACTGCTTACAAATATTGAGTTTACAATTGCAATAATTACTGCTTACAAATATTGAGTTTACAATTGCAATAATTACTGCTTACAAATATTGAGTTTACAATTGCAATAATTACTGCTTACAAATATCGAGTTTACAATTGCAATAATTACTGCTTACAAATATTGAGTTTACAATTGCAATAATTACTGCTTACAAATATTGAGTTTACAATTGCAATAATTACTGCTTACAAATATCGAGTTTACAATTGCAATAATTACTGCTTACAAATATCGAGTTTACAAATGCAATAATTACTGCTTACAAATATTGAGTTTACAATTGCAATAATTACTGCTTACAAATATCGAGTTTACAAATGCAATAATTACTGCTTACAAATATCGAGTTTACAATTGCAATAATTATACTGCTTACAAATATTGAGTTTACAATTGCAATAATTACTGCTTACAAATATCGAGTTTACAATTGCAATAATTACTGCTTACAAATATTGAGTTTACAATTGCAATAATTGTACTGCTTACAAATTGCAAAAATTATACTGCTTACAAATAACAAGTTTTCAATTGCAATAATTACTACTGTATACTTGTCAGTAATTATAATATAATACAGTAATTATTGCTTACAAATATTGAATTTACAATTACAGTAATTACTACTTACAAATATTAAATTTACAATTGCAATATACTGCTTATACAAATAATAATTGAATTTACAATTGCAGTAATTATAATGCGTACAAATAACAAGTTTACAAAGCTTACAAATGTTGAATAAAGTAAAGATATAATAAAGGTTATGATGATCTAACTGTAGTATTCTCTATTTTCACCACTTGTTCAATGCTAAGAACTAATTTAATTTTTAGATGTCACGACATTATTTAACAAAAGAACAGCTACAAGCTCTAACAAAACTGTGGGATGAGGGGATGAAAAGTACATCCGAAAAAACGTTTATTTCAAGAGCAGTAGAAACCGGTGATCTGAATGAAAAAACAGTTAAAGTATAATTTTGCTGAGACTTTTTTACATTGACAAAACAATGATTAACTTCTTATTAACCAAGAGAGCGGTCATTATGGGAAAATATCAGAACTATTAGGTATGGATCGAGCCCTAGTCAATAGGAATGGTCTGGAAACGCGGCTAACTTCAAAGCTAACAACAAGCTGCGATTTATGTTGAGGATGCCCTGAAAGTGCATAAGTCTTTTGTTCTACGTTCATTAATATTTATACAGCACGGTTGAGTGACTAAATCCAAACGCTGTCATTGGCTGCTTGCTCATTATACAGAAAATACAATGTGTTCAGCAAGTGTGAAAGTGTCCACATTTGCATAAACGTGAACAAAAACATAGAACAAAGACTTTGGCCGCGTTTCCAGACCATACCTCTATTGACTATGATCGAGCCCATAGGATGTGCAGGTCCGTACATGAAACTGATCGTCTGATATTTCCCCGTAATGACCAAGATTGATGCAGTTAATAAGAAGTTTATTATATGGACAGACGTTTGAACAGAACAGACTGAAAGGATAATAAAACTCACTTTAGTTGTGTTCATTGTTTGATTGTTCATTCTCTGATTGTGGCTCATTAATAAATTAGTTAAGACACTAAAACAAATTAGTATACTTTTTCAGCCTTTTATTGTTACTGTATTTGTTGTTGGAAAAAGTTTATCGCCAGAACCCATAATCCAGACCAGTCCATTATGGGAAAGTAATGCCCAACAGTCAAGAGCATCTCAGCCAATCAGAGCTCGTGATTTCACCTGAAATACCCAAACAAAAAAGTCTATAGGCTTTCCTATCGGCATGTCTAGGCAACTTATAGGATCCTATATGAAACCTATAGGCTTCTATAGGCAATTGGAACATTTTCTATAGGCGACCTATAATGAAACCTATTAGCCTACAGGTGTATAGACGCCTATAGGTGCCTACAGTGTTCTATTGGAACCTATAGACATTTTCTGTAAGGGTATTACTTTTGCCATGATATAATAAACACTATTACTGTATATTTAATCTTCAACACTTTAAAAACTATTGGTACAAGAACAACTGAACAGGAATTAAGAGATCAGTAATGATATATGCACATGTGTGTATTTTCAATTTTTCATGTTAGCATGATACCAGACTAATAAGAAGAATAAAATGCTTGTACAGTTGTACTGTACATGGCAACTGATTTTTGTTTCAGAATATGTGATTTTTCAACTAGATATTTGATGTATTATGCTTTAATCCATGTAAAAAATACATTTTTATGTTACAATGCATACTTTGAATTGCAGTTCCTTGATATAGCCATTCCAAACATAAATGTACATTGTCTACATTCATAATTAGTATAAAAAGGTTGATTAGTTGGTTAATTACTTTTCAGAATTGGATAGGGAATGAGAAAAAGAAGAGGGGACTTTCAATGAAGAGACAGGAAAGAGAAAAGAAAGCTGTGTATGTTCCTGGTCAAATAAGGAAAAAGTCTGCCTACTCTGTTTTCAAGAGTCGTTTCTTGGCCAGTGATGAAGGTCTGTTTTAATTAAGTTTTAATTAAGGTGTGGACAAGTAATTGAATGAATACTAAATTTAATTAGAAGTTGATTGTCCAGGTTGTTGTAGTCTTGAGAATGACTGTTGTTGGTGACTGACATTTCAAAGGCCTCAGCGGCGGTCATCTTCGGAGTCAAGGAAAGCGTGTTTGTCAGGGTTTGCCTATATATATATACGTCTGGTTCATTACGTCATCGTTTATTTATGTCATCATTAGTGTCGCGTTATGCGTTAAGCGTGGGCCAATATTGTTTGTAAGCGTGGGCCAATATTGTTTATGTGTTAAGCGTGGGTATATTGTTTGTCGGTAGGTCTATTGTTCATTGGTGCGTGCGAAAAAGTCTTTTGTATATGGTGTCGGTAATTGTTGTTATCTGTTAAAGTGGTTTATGTTCCAAGTTGGTATACCAATGATACTCCTAGGTTCAAACCATTTACTTTACTAAATTTAATATTGTAGAGTGTTAAATCACATGTACACATAGAATATATAATTCCCAATGAATTTGATGACTAGTACTATTACTGTAACACAATATTTGCAATAGTATGACCAGGATGTTTCCACTAATGGTCGATAGAAAAAAACACAGTAAGGCCAGGTTTTTGCGCTCAGACAGTATATTATATATATGCCTTTTGTATTTTAAGAGAAAGGATTTTATATGAGGCTAAGACTTATGCAATCACTTATCTCCTCTGGCACCCACAGTAATATAATCATTGCATTTATGTTTGTTTATTTAAAGTCCAAACGCTTATAACTAATGGAGCTCCTCCAGCAGAAATCCAGAAGCAAGGTAATGCTTCATATCGGCAACTGAGTGCTAGTGAGCTTAAAACCTATCAGAGTTGTGCAGAAGAAGCGAACTCCAAACAAGGTGCACCTGCAGTCAATCAGGAAAAGATTGTGAAAAAGGTTATAAAAAACATACATGCGAATGTAAGTTGATAAACGTATTGTCATTGATTCTGTTATAATTAATACAGTAGGTGCGATGGTTCCGAAACCATTTTTTGTACAGTATGTCGTTGTTCACTTTTGAGGTTGGACCAGTCATGACCGTGCATATACGTTTTGTTTTACCATAAACGGCTTTTTTTATAAACGGCTAACGACTGAATATAAACGTTCTTTATGATACCAAAGGTCCAAAGTACAATACTAATTGCATGTTATGCTTAGATGAAGAAACTTGACGAAATGGGATGCCCATCCATATGGCTGGGTTACAACGGGGAACGTGCGGAGAGGCAGTATTCGCCGCAAATGTCTGCACTCGCCCAGGATGCAACATTCACCAACTACGTTGTGTCGACTATGGTGAACAGATTGGGTAATTATTAATGTAGAACATTTAGAAATAGCGGTTTTGATATTTAGATTTAAAAATAATAAAAGTAAAAAAAAAACAGTAGACAGATGGGTATTTTAATGATCGAAATATACACAGCAATGCATGATAACTCGGAATAGTGGTAATCTACATGGACATGCATGTATTATGTGATACCATAGAATCCCTCTTATAAGTCAACCTCCAGTCATAAGTCTACTCAAAACCGATTTATACGAAGTTGTATAAGCCCAGGGATGCTTATAAGTGAGATGCTGTGGTATACGTTTTGTGTTTGCATCTATAAGAAGACTTCTAACAAACACTAGCTGTCTTACCTGTATATACTCAGTCGGTTACATGATGCTTTACTTTTAGTTTTATTTTCTTAGCTCAAGTAGAGATGGAAGGTGCAATTCGGCTGAAAGAAGATGGTAATGTAGAAAATGGAAAAAAAAAAGAGAAAAGGAAGAGAAAAGTCCCCGTTTCGAATGGAAATTCAGGTTTCACTTTATTAGGTTACAATATTACAGTTTATAGGAGAGCCGATAAGACTAAGCCAATATAGGACGCGCTTTAAATACGACGCAAATTGAATGGCTTATTGTGTCTTGTGTAAGACGTAAACATAAATCTGTGTACCTATTACAAGAGTGTTTCCTTCCCGTCTTAAGCCGCGTCTTATCTTAAGATAAGCCATAGGACGCGCTTTAAATATGACGCAAATTGAATGGCTTATTGTGTCTTGTGTAAGACGTAAACATAAATCTGTGTACCTATTACAAGAGTGTTTCCTTCCCGTCTTAAGCCGCGTCTTATCCGCTCTCATTTTGTATGTATGTGTGTTGTATTTAGTACTTATGTATTTTTAGTACTTGTGTGTTTCAGTACCGATCTTGCCTGTATAGAATAACCAGGGGCTTGTATTTTTTTAACATGATTGACATGGCATTGTTTTTTAAGAATCAGGGACGGCCATTAAGACGCCAAGAATGATTCCGCTGTCTGCAATCCACGAAAACCCGACACATAGCGGTACAAACATTTATATGTATTTGGTTTGTTTGGTTTTTGCATTGATTTTTGGGTGTCGTGCTGTGTACAGAAGCTATATAACATTTATTTAATACGTTGTAGATACCATGACATCAAGTGAGACAGCAATAATTGTTCCGGAAAAGCTGGTTACGTTAAACGAAGGTACAGCGTGGTACACATATTTTATTACATGTATTGACTATTAAAAGGGAAACATGCAAATTACGAGCAATGTAAATATGGCAATTGCTCCGAAATTAGTTCTGTTCCACACTGTTTCATACTTTCTTGAAAAGATGTCATGCAAATTTGATAGCCAAATACTTCGGCATATACACTTAAAATTAATTATGTATTCTTTCCAAATTGCCAGGTAATTTGAAAAGATTACGTAATCAATTTCTAAGTGTGTGCTTTTTATATACACACTGTATAACTAACTACATGTACAGTAAAAGTACAGAGTAAAAATGGATGTCTTACATGGAAAATAATTATGGATAGTGTTCAAGTTTGGTCGCTTAATTTGCTGTTTTGGAATGTTCACGATATCTTACAAAATAAATAATAACACAATATCTCGTCTATTTATGAACAAGGTGATCAAGTTGAAATTATCGATGATCAGCTGCGGCGAGTTATAGGATGGGGAAAGGTAACCGGGCAAGAAAAAATTCATGGTCGGGACATTACCAGAGGTTGGTGTCCGATAATGGTTCTGGATATTGAAGATGAAGTCCATCCATGGGATGATTATCCCTGCCATTCTGGTTTGGTGGAGAAGGGAAGTTTTACTGCGTGGCCGATATCCCACCTGAAACTAAAAGGGAATGCTAAGAAGAGTAGAAGAGAAGTCGAGCTTTTGAAAGACACCCTTCACCCTGATAAATCGGTCAGTCCAGGGACCTTGATGTCAAGGGAAAGGCAGCTCAGAACCCGATTGCATATAGACGTATAGAAATCGAGGTGAAGGGTGTGTCACAGTTAAATCTACTTCCTTTTCAGTTAAAGGTGGGTTACAGTCCCTTCTGCGCATCTGCGGGGTTTGTTTATGTAGGAGACTCGTCACCGGAAATGGCTGCTATATTATTAAGCGCGTTGTTGTTTTTATCGCAAGCTGGAGATTCAAGTCCTTTGATATCGAATCCTAATCTACTTTGCTATTGGATATACAATACTAGACTGGTAGAGATACCTCTAAAGACTAAACTGTATTTATTTCACACGCACGAAATCAATTTCTACGGCTACTTCTTCGAAAACCAGCTACTGCTACTGCTTTAGGATACGTTTTTAATGCTAATTTTTCCTATATTTACGAAGGTGTCAGTGAGCCCTGTAGTCAATGTGTTTTTAACATTTTTAGAACCATAAAACTATCTTATAACGCGTATTTTTAACGCAAAATTTTCATGATTATCATGATTATCAATCCAAAATGATCATGCCTCCAAACCTCCCTAGTTGTCTTTCACCTTAGCAACTTTGCAGAATTATGGTGAGCCCCCCTTGTTAAAATGTTAGGACTACACCACTGTATAGCAGCCATTTCCGGTGTGGAGTCTCCCAACATAAACAAAACAAGCAAAACGTAAACAAACCCCACACGTGCGCAGAAGGGACTATAACCGGTAAACCTCCGAATTTAAGCCCACCCGTATATAAACCCATGGGCTTATACATGGACAAGAAAAATGTCCTGTTTATTACTGTTTTCTATAAAAAATTAAATAGTGATTTCTTAGTGGTTATACGAATTTAAAAGTTGTTTTGAAAACCCCTATACCATGCCGTGAATGGCAATATTGGAGACTTCTTCAAAATAATTTTGAAACAAAGTTTTGCAATAAAGCTTTAATAATAGAACAATATTGTTTCTCAACGGATACTAATGTTCTTTCAATATACCATGGACATATATTTATTGTGTTTTTGGTCCGTAACGGTAAAAGGCTTAGAACCAATAATATTGGTACTTCACGAAACTAGTGTTATTTCAAAGTATCACGGACATATTTTATTTGCGTTTTTGGTCCGTAAAGGTAATAGATATACACGGCAGTTCTATTCCTATATGTTAACCTTGTGTTATATTGAAATAAAGTCAATAAATGTTATCTTTAACACAAAATCTTGTCCGTATATAAGCCCCCCATGTATGAGCCCATGCACCAAAAGTGCTTATACGAACGAATATAAGCCCAGGGCTTATATTCGGAGGTTTACGTAAATAATTGCCCTGTACTGTCCAGTCCTTTCCATCATTATGTCGTGCTATATTTTTTGCAAATTATCGTCAGCTCTTAGCATAATTACATAACTCATTTTCTGAGCTTTTGAGAAAAACGAAACACAGCAACGAAAGGGACTTTTTTATTGATTATTTGAATAATAGCATATTAAAACAATAGAAATAAAATAAAATTATGGATGATTTAATTAGGCAAAAAATAATTTGGCCTGAAAATGAGTTAGGCAATTATGCTAAGAGACTGACGATATTAGGAATATTTATCGGGTTTAATAATAATAATGATAATATACTCATGTATATATAGTTGCTGCCTCCCCTCAGGGTGGCAGCACACTATTCTTGACGTTCCTCTGTTATCTCGTCGACATGATCTCGATTATTGAAAATTTTTCATATCTGTTCGCAAGAAGTTCGATTTGGCAAAAGTGTCGCTTGAGTGAAAATTTTATAACTTCGCGAGGCTTGCTCGTGGAACACTGCAACTAGTGCAACAAACGACAGCGTCTTACTATACAGTGTGCCTATCAAAAAAAACAACTGAACCCTTAGAAAATGGTAAATTAAAACACGGTCTTAATACACCTGGGAAATTAAGATAACTTGTAATCGTATGAAGGAGCATGGTAAATATATTAACGATTCCTTGCAGTCCTTCATACGTCTACAAGTTATACGTTTATAATTTCCCAGGTGTATTAAGACCGTGTTTTGAATTTCTCAAGAGTATAAGACCGTTTTCTAAGCGTTCATTTTTTTTATTCCATTAATAGATCGATTTGAAATATGACCGCTCGACCGCTAGCTGAAGCCAGCAAATATTACAAACGTGAAGTTCGATTTGACAAGTGTCGCTTGAATGGACAATTTATAACTTCGCGAGGCTTGATGACTTCGAGTAAATGTTGTTCGATTTAGATGTATGCTGTTCAAATGGTCACATTGAATTTTGAATTATAACGCGCCATATGATTACCGTATGTTATTTTAATATTACGAGGCTCTACATTATATTTATTTGATCCTCCATGCTATAGAAAATGTATAGCATAATTCTGCTGGCCTAATCCTTAACACTTCTACAGGCAACCTTCGTATCCACTGCTCCTGTGTCAGTCCCGAGGCAGCATTTCACTTCTGATAAGAACTCCTAGTTGTATATAGTTTCATATGTATCGCTATTTTAATATATTATTATCAACAGTTATGTGTGTTTTTAGATACTAAATAAGTTTTACTACATTCTGCAACCAACAACAGAATGCTATTCCAGCATCATGTGTAATAGTTATAGAAGATTCTATCAAAGCATTCTGGTAGTTGTAGTAAAATACAACATGGCGAACCAGAGTACCAGTCAATAAATATCAATCAAATTAGTTATTATTTATCATTGTAATTATTGCTCAATATGCGATACCTCAGACAGTTTGCCTACGGTTCCTTGCACTATTGACCTCGAGCATCGCGTTGTGGAACGAACAGCATATATATATATATATATATGTGTGTGTATATGTGTATATATATATATATATATATAAGAATAGTTCTTATACAATAACGTGATTTCTGTGTGCTTTTTCATTGGTGATCGCCTTTTCTCCTCTATATACTTGTTTTTGTCTTTCCACATGCCCCAAAAATTCAGGAAAACCTTAATCTTTAAATCACTGTATTAGACCAACTAAATGGTAAAAATGGTAAGGACAACAGGTTACCCCTTACTGTACCCCGACTAAAAGTTATAAATACTATATTACAGTATTAAAAGTTAAGAATATTAAAAATCTAAAAGTTCTGCATTTCCTCACGATTAACTGTCTCCCTCTACTTGTATACGCGTGTACGTTTTGCTGCAACATAAAATGCTGGACTCAGACGCCGGAAGGGAAGAACGCCAAACTGTTGACGACTTTAAACAAGAAAAGCAGATCGTGTAGTTCAAGCCAATAGGATAATGCAGGTAAAATATCTAATATAGTTTAGTTGCACGTCATTGAATTTTTTCCATCTCTTGGATAGGGTCAACTTTTTGCGGAGCCCACAATAGGATGCGTCTTGTTTCAGGGCGTCGAAATGCTAGGTTACAGCGTCTGAGAAGTCTCAGCATTTTATTTGCTTTTTGCTGATGTTGTACATCTATTCCAAGATCTTTTATTTTATTGACCAATCGGCAATACATGGCCCCCTTAGCGAAGGATGACAGAATGTCGTTAGAAAACATCAAGAATAAGATCGGACCGAGTATGGAGCCTTTGAACCTGAAAGCAAGGTGCATCCTAAACACGTAAAAACAAAATGAACATGTCCAATAATATCAGAATTTTTTATATTATATAATCAAATAATAGAAAAACGAAAAAATTTCATTTCATAAGCACTTTAAATAGTAATTGTCAATGAATGTGTCATAACAAGGAAACTGTGTCTGGATGAATGTCATGGTTGGTTCGATTCCAACCCACAGTAGATGTTACACCAATTCATTGTCCAACTAAATGTATTGATGGAACTTAAACAAAAGAATATCATTGACTTCTTTTGTTTGTGGCCAACATGGCCACCAAACCATTGTATTCTGTATCTCGAGGGACTGGTTGCAAGGCATCAATTATAAAAAAAATGTGCTGTGTGTTTTAATTAGTAATATTTAATAAACGAGCAGCAGTGTTTTATGGGATTTAAAATAATGAGGGCATAGCCCAAGTGGTTTTTGACTCGATAACAAATATGAAAATAGATCACAATAGCCTGTATGAAAAGCTAACATGTAATTCACGAATTTATATTTAATATTTAATTGTGAAATTTTGCACATGTTATTCAAATGCGAAGCTAGTATTTATACCAAAATTTTAGGAGACTGAAGTGACATCCATTTCAGAAAAGAGGGGTGGAGACCAGCGTATTTTAGATTTACTAAGAGTAAATTGTTGTAAAACTGTCAAATGCCATTAATAGACATCTGCATGTATACAGGATGTCTATTTCTTCGCCCCTACCGAGTTTCATGCCAATATACCATTGGAATTTTTCATTTATATGATGCTTCTTTTGCCAATTGATAATGCAGGAAAAATTATTGAATCGAACAATGTAAACAAAAAATATGGCCGTCCTATATCCAGTTAGATTGTTACATATAGACAGTATGTATATATGATCCAAATGGGTTAGATCATAATATAGTCAAAGCCTGTATGACAAGCTAACATGTAATTCACAAATTTATATTTAATATTTTCTTCTGAAATTTTGCACATGTTATTCAAACGCAAAGTTAGTATTTATTAAATTTCAGAATTAAATTATATTAAATATGAATTTGTGAATTACATGTTAGCTTGTTATACATGATCTAACCCTAGCTAGGGGGAATTATACCCCGTTTTTATAAAACACGAAGAAATCATTGAAATGTCCTAAAATTTTGGAATAAATACTAACTTTGCGTTTGAATAACATGTGCAAAATTTCAGAAAAAACTAATAAATATAAATTTGTGAATTACATGTTAGCTTGTTATACATGATAACCCAGCTAGGGGGAATTATACCCCGTTTCTATAAAACACGAATAAATCATTGAAATGTCCTAACATTTTGGAATAAATACTAACTTTGCGTTTGAATAACATGTGCAAAATTTCAGAAGAAACTATTAAATATAAATTTGTGAATTACATGTTAGCTTGTTATACATGATTTAACCCTAGCTAGGGGGAATTATACCCCGTTTCTATAAAACACGAAGAAATCATTGAAATGTCCTAAAATTTTGGAATAAATACTAACTTTGCGTTTGAATAACATGTGCAAAATTTCAGAAGAAACTATTAAATATAAATTTGTGAATTACATGTTAGCTTGTTATACTGGCTTAGACTATTCTGATCTAACCCTAGCTATAGGGGAAATACCCCGTTTCTATAAAACACGAAGAAATCGTTGAAATGTCCTAAAATTTTGGTATAAATACTAGCTTCGCATTTCAATAACATGTGCAAAATTTCAGAAGAAACTATTAAATATAAATTTGTGAATTACATGTTAGCTTGTTATACATGATAACCCAGCTAGGGGGAATTATACCCCGTTTCTATAAAACACGAATAAATCATTGAAATGTCCTAACATTTTGGAATAAATACTAACTTTGCGTTTGAATAACATGTGCAAAATTTCAGAAGAAACTATTAAATATAAATTTGTGAATTACATGTTAGCTTGTTATACATGATCTAACCCTAGCTAGGGGGAATTATACCCCGTTTCTATAAAACACGAAGAAATCATTGAAATGTCCTAAAATTTTGGTATAAATACTAGCTTCGCATTTCAATAACATGTGCAAAATTTCAGAAGAAACTATTAAATATAAATTTGTGAATTACATGTTAGCTTGTTATACATGATCTAACCCTAGCTAGGGGGAATTATACCCCATTTTTATAAAACACGAATTGGAAGAAATCATTGAAATGTCCTAAAATTTTGGAATAAATACTAACTTTGCGTTTGAATAACATGTGCAACATTTCAAAAGAAACTATTAAATATAAATTTGTGAATAACATGTTAGCTTGTTATACTGGCTTAGACTATTCTGATCTACTAACCCTAGCTATAGGGGAAATATACCCCGTTTCTATAAAACGCGAAGAAATCGTTGAAATGTCCTAAAATTTTGGTAGAAATACTAGCTTCGCATTCGCATTAACTTTGCGTTTGAATAACATGTGCAAAATTTCAGAAGAAACTATTAAATATAAATTTGCAGTGAATTACATGTTAGCTTGTTATACAGGCTATTGAGATCTATTTTCATATTTGTTATCGAGTCAAAAACCACTCCCTCATTATTTTAAATCCCATAAAACACTGCTGCTCGTTTATTAAATATTACTAATTAACACACAGCACAATTTTTTTATAATTGATGCCTTGCAACCAGTCCCTCGAGATACAGAATACAATGGTTTGGTGGCCATGTTGGCCACAAACAAAAGAAGTCAATGATATTCTTTTGTTTAAGTTCCATCAATACATTTAGTTGGACAATGAATTGGTGTAACATCTACTGTGGGTTGGAATCGAACCAACCATGACATTCATCCAGACACAGTTTCCTTGTTATGACACATTCATTGACAATTACTATATAAGTGCTTACGAAATGAAATTTTTTCGTTTTTCTATTATTTGATTATATAATATAAAAAATTCTGATATTATTGGACATGTTCATTTTGTATTTACGTGTTTAGGATGCACCTTGCTTTCAGGTTCAAAGTTGATAGATGTCACAGATAGCACCACAATGTCAACAAAATAACGCAGCCAAAAACTTCATTTTGACGTCACATGGTGGACATTACCATGAAATTATTTAGCTTTGCGACGAATGCCATTGTCTGTGATGTCAGTCCTTGCTGACATTCAGGCTAAATAAATGGCAATTTTAATGTAAAAATATAGCACTTTCCGTACACGTAAATGCAAATTAAGTATAAGCAACCATGTCATTCTGATTTAATATATACATGTAGTATCAGGTTGTCCTTCAGCAGCATAGAATAACTGGTTTTGGCCAGTTTAGTAGTGAAAGGGTTAACAATCAAGATTGTAAGAGCGTGGAATAAATTTAAAAAACATTTTTTGTAATTTGTTCATAATAAAAGCTACACCTGTATACACTTGATCATTTGTGTTTTAAATATTTAACAATTATTGGAAGAGGTTGAGCACGATGTTAATAATCACCAAGGCCGAGGTATCAAGAATCCTAGTCATACCGGGTGACCGGAGGAAACTGCTTGAAACTGGGAGTCTCATATTTTAAACTGTAATAGATTTTTCGATTTGGTTCCAGGACCTTAACTGCAGCTGAGCCTATCACATATATCCGACGTTCTAAAATTTAGAACTGTCACTATATGTGATTTAGAAGCCAATCAGATTTGTGAGAAGCGGAGAAAAGAAAAGTACGGCTGTAGATCTTGTGCGCTAAGACCGTGCAAAATGACGTTAAGACAACGCAAATTATTTTACATGTTTTCATTCGCAACTGCGACTTTCTATTAATATTTTCAGAAAAATCATAAAAAATACTATTATCTCGTGCACAAGATACTGCCAGTCGTTCTTTTCTTTTCTTGGCTCGATCCCACAGGAATCTAACCCGTAACATTCTGATTACTAGTCTTAAACACTATGAACTATTGTTTATGAGGTTATATATCGGATTCGATTCCCGTCTGGGTATAGGGATTTCTAGATCAGTTAGTGTTACGAGGTTACACGCGCCTCCCAGAGTACAAAGCTGAAACTTAGCGATTGAAATATTAGATATTATTGTTTTAAACTTCCATATCGACAATATGGAAGTTTACTTGTTCCAGTTGTTCGTCATCTTCGTTAACGTCACACATGTCTTCCTCGTATTCTTCTTGTTCTTCTTCCAGCTCAATCCCCTGTTGTTCATCGACTTTCCACGTATAGTCTATGTACTCTTTTATAGCTGCATGTACATTAGATGTTACATAAGCCGGAAATGTGTTAAAAGCTGCAAACAAATGCAGTCTCTCAGAATGCAGTTCTCGTTTTGTTAAGTAGTATATACCACGCAAGAATTCCGAATTTTCTAATTCATCTTCATTAAGGAGCGAAGTAAGACGACTTTCAATTTCCAGGCATCGGTCGTAGAATGTAACCAACGTGTTAGACATTTCTTCCTGAATATGTAACAATTCTTCGTTACACCTGTTTACCAAGTTAAGGGCATCAACGGCTGTTCTTTTAACAGAGAGTGGGACATCGTCTACAGGATAGTTGATGGTGTAGATGTGGCCGATGACATCACTCGCATCTTCCCATGTAAGAGGTGTGAATGCAGTATGTCCATTTTGTCTTAAAATTTCCACAGATGAGTTGAATTTCTTCATCAGCTTCCGTAGGTTGGCACTTTCTTTGTTCACACTTTTTGATAACCTATTGGCCTGTGCTTGTCCATCTATTTTATAAGGGAAAAAAGCATAGTAACGTATAACACAATGATGTCACCCAAGGCGATTTACTTTAGAGCATCTCTGAGATGTAATTACAGTACCTGTGTATTTCCTTTTCAGGGCTAGAAGAAACCATCTTCTCCTACCTGAAACCAAAATCATTTCTAGCGTTTGATTTGCTCTCACAGCTTCTTGGGTCACCATACAAGATTTATACTCTGGGTCAGATGGCATCCAACGACGCATTATTTTGTGATCTTTTTCATATTGCAATAGCTTATTATTCAAACTATATAATGAAAATCCATCACAAATTATAATAAGGCCATCCTTTGATAATGAAATACAGATAAATTAGTTTTAACAAGTTTCTTAAAATCATCTACAGTTACAATTTTTATAAAAATGGCTTATTAAAATCACCTGTTCATTAACACCACGAGATGAGCACAGTCAGTAACATCGGCTTTATTTGCAAGTTGGTCCCTATATATTGACGAAAAATATATAATGATACTATTTAGAACTCATCTTGCATGCATGCTATTTAAGTAAATATTTGATTATTACCATTAGACATATCATAGTGCCCTACACCTACAGGTATACATCTAATGCACCTGGGTTAGGGATATTAATAAGTGTACCGTGCAAAATAAAACCGACACAAATAAAACCACAATACTGATGAACATTGAATACATCCCTACCTTGCAGAGTAATATTGATGCAAAACTGGAAAATAAGTCAATACCCACGAGTGTGGTCCAAGGTTAACTGAAAAAGAATGAAATATAATATGTATATAGTGTACTACACTTGCGTTTCATCGCCATCAACAATCTTAACTACCGTAAACTGCCGCTTATAAGCTCTCCCGGTTATATAATAGATCCATCTATACATGTAAACAAAAAAATTATGCCGGTTATAAGCCCTGTAAGAGCTTAAATAAAAGGAAAACGTTTTTCCATACTGCTGTACCGTCTCCACTTATTTCTTACGAAACGTTTTTATTATTCCGCTCCGTTTATTAGCCCACTCGCAACCCCTTAAGAAGTTGTATAATCCCATGGCTTATACTGTAAGCGGCAGTTTATGCTATATACAGCTGTACTAATTGTATGATGTTTTTTTACGTTTACACATGACGTACCATCAGTTGCTTTTGACTTCATGAGGATTTCACATTCATGCTTTTTCCACTCGGAAATCATTGTTTCAGAAATTGGAACTATAAATTTCAAGACAGACTCAACTATAATTTCGGCTGACGTTCATCTTTAAATACTGTACATTAAGATAACCCAAATCGTAACCGTTACCCTAACTATCACAATGATGCTTTATTAAAGAGTTCATATAGTCTACGGGAGCTTACCAGGAGAATTTTTTCTCAGTTCTTGTAACTCTGAATTAGCCATGCTACATAAACTAACAGTTCGTTCTCTCTGGTTTTTCAACAGGTGAACTACAAAATACAATCGTTATGATTGTTTAATATACATATACAGTTTAATATATTCAATACTAGTTATTTTTAAAAATACGTACAGATGTACAGGTCGATTCGGATAATGACTATGTCTATATATGAGTAACCAAAACAGCTGTTTTCGTGGATTTTAGTTAATCCACATCGTTAAGGTCAAAGGTTTCTTCAGTTTCATGTTATTAGGATATTGGGATGGGATTCAATATTTAAAAATGTTAACGTGTTGAGGTCCATTACACGGGCACGCCGCTGGTATAATTTTAATCTCAACCCAGAAATAACCGTTGTTATTTATCAACCAATATTCTTTGAATAATGTCCAAATAGGCGACATAAACGATTGTGATTTTCTAAACAAAAACATAAAAAGATAGCGAGCTGAATACATTTGCCCATTTAATGTAACGATTCACTTAAAGACTTGTTAAAATGTCACCAACATGTCAATGAGTGGTTGCAAGTGTAGTTGCATAGCCTATCAGACAGAATTATTTGCAATATGCCACTACGTTTCTGCTGTATACTGACAATACGGTTTATAGATTATAAAACTCACTTATTCTAGATCTCTGTTTTTTGGCAACAAAATACAGCGCATCAGACAAAATATCTTCCCTGTGACTAGCAGACATTTCCTTGGTCATCTTCCTAAATAATCTTAGGTATGACCACAGTCTTTCGAGTACTTCTCCATCAGCTAGTCCCCAACCTTCTAACCTTCTTGGACTGTAAATCAACTACAAGATATAATTGTAAGTAAAGTTGGGCGGTATAAATACCGGTATTTTTAGTTATTAACGATATTTAGTCTATATTACGGTATTGGTTCTAATGCTATATATACCGTTGTTACGGCATATCGTAAAACCCTATTGACTAACATCATTATAAAATCGGAATCGGACAAATTGTTGCATGAATAATCGGAAATTGGTAATTTGCGATTGTGGCACAATTTCCGATTGTGGCACATCGGTCAATCACTATATACCCATTACAATTTTGTAATAAATATGTGATCTACAGTAAGTACAGTTGACACCCAATAACACAAAGTTATCAGGAGTTTGTTTTGTTAAAATTTTATAAAATTAGATGGATAATTCAGATAATTATTCACTTTTATTACATATTTAAAATCCATATTCAAAAAGCCTGGTCTTCATATATGATCACTACGACGAGTACGATGGCCACGATTGCTAGTCAAAAGTAAAAAATGAACTCAGTGATCGCAACGATCAAACGGAAACCACAAACCACAATCGCCAACTACATTATCCATCTTAGCGATCGTTTAAAAGAATCTAATCTATATATTATTTCGCACACACTCATTGTGTTTGTTTCTCATTTGTGAACTTTTCTTGCAGTTTAAATAAAAAGATAAACTGATGATAGTCATGAGGTGAAGTCATACATTTCGATTTTTTAACGACCATTTTGATTATAATATAATTACTGTAACCAAAGTTTGTTAAAACCGTCCATAAATGGCACGCTGCACGCATTAATTTCGTCGCAGGAAGATGTTGCGTTAAAAATCGTTACGTGTGTCAGTATTGTTATGAAGGACTTGATGGGCTTACACTATAGGCCGATTTAATATAAACTGTTATCGTACAATCGTAGTTTTGTACTATCACCGTCGGTTTTACACAATCGGAAAATACAGATAATTCTACCGATTCCGATTGTCTACCGATAAGGCAAAAATCGGCCCGATTCCGACACCGATTATCGGTCAATCACTATCGGTATACAGTACCTCGACATTTTTCGAATATCGAATACCGGTACTGAAATTCCCATACCGCTCTACTCTAATTGTAAGCAGTTAATACTGGACACTGTTGTACGTCCACAATTGTATGACAGAAAAATTACTCACCTGGCATGTAGCACCATGACCATAGACGTGAAGCTGAGGGCATGCAAGCTTAACTCTGTTCAGCAGTTCACTACAATTCTGTTTCTATGAAAAATAAGGTATAATTGTAGTTATAAAAGTAGATTACAGTTTGTAAAGTAGATCTGTTCAAATCTGTTGGTAATATAATACCACAACAACAATGTTGTGAAAAACATTTCAAACTGTTCAGACTATTCCAAAATTGCGGCCAATGTAATATTCTTTGGTGCATACTGTATATAAATTTATAGCTGTACATGTACGTCTTGTTTTAGAAGACAAATTATTTTGAATTTGATACACAACGACAAGGCTATATGAGGGCTAATTTATAAACACAAAATAGTTTTAAATTACCAATTTGGAATAAGGTGTATGTCCGCCTTACATTTGATAAAAATAACGAAGGTAGAAACATTAGGTGTCATAGGATAAAAATAACGAAAGTTTAAGGTAGACACATCACACATTATTGGCAAGTTTTAATTATGGTATGTAATTTACCTTGAGATGTGCCTCAAAAAGGCATGAGATATCATACATAAAATGTACTGAAACACCATCACTAATTCCACTAATCAAATACTTCAGGAGGAAGACCGCATAACCTAACCTGAAAAAATATGCGCATAATTGATTTACATTCGAAATCATGACAATTATCTTAAAATCAAAATGTACATATTAAAATAATAATAACAAAACAGAAGTAATATTTTAATACAGAATTTTTGGCTTGAAGATAATACTTTTCCAAACCATTCACTCCTAAACAAACCAGGCGTCTTTTTGCTAAATAACCATACTGTACAGTGTCAGTATATAGTTGATTACAGGGGCAAACACTATTGGATCAACCATGATTAGTTAGTAGCATATGGTCAAACTTCTGAAGATATAACAAACAAGATGCCCACTAGGCATGAACTCGAAAAAAACACAGAAACAGAGCCGAAACCTAGACTCATGCTACCACAGGTAGTCAGAGTAATATAATATAAATATAATTGCAGTTACAGTAATTGGAAAATACTGTACCTTTCACCCCCTTTCAGATTAAGAAACTTTAGAGGAAAGGCATGCTTGCAGCATAATCCAGAAACTGCTGTCTCATCCAGAGCATCATATCTGCCTTTTGCCTGTATTTCTGAACCAGCCTGAAAGTCACTACAATCCTGACAACAACATTCATCAAATTAATTTATGACAATAATAGTGCATGACTGCATGATATCATTATCAAGGCACGTTTCTTAGTCTTCTTCCCTTACAGAAAAAGTCTATAGGTGCCTATACAGCACCTACATATGGGCAATGTGCCAATTGTCTATAGAAGCATATAGGCACCTATAGGTGTCTATAGGCCAATAGGTTTCTCCATAGGTCGCCTATAGAAAATGCTCGAATTGATTATAGAAGCCTATAGGTTTTTCCTATAGACATGTATATAGACAGGCCTATAGACCTTTTTTGTTAGGGACTGTATTTTAGAATAGAAATAAAAAATGGTGGAATACCGGCATCTACAGTTAACCTGATTCAAAGCATGTAGTGACTTTAGGAGAATTATTAATAATTTAAAGTACTTACATCAGTACAGTACATGTAATATGTTTTGGCAAAGCCCACCTACATTTACATATGCCTCAGGTTAATATACTGTACTTATAAACTTTCAAATTCTCTCAGCCTCCCCACCCTCATCCTGTATTTGCATCATTCAAGCTTGCTACAATAATATAAACATGGGCACTACAACCATTTTCTACCTTTAAAGCTGCATGCTACTGTTAATAATAATTACTAAATAGAGAATAATACATAGATGTGCGGAAATATGAAATATATTTCGAGTGTTGACCAGGATATTGAACGAGTGAGCGCAGCGAACGAGTGAAATATCCTGTTCAACACGTGAAATAAATTTCATATTTCCTGCAAGCATCCATGTATTTTTCTGTTTATTATATAAAATGTGCGATTACCACAAATAATCACACATGTGTGATTGGAAAAATCAATAAAACACTCTACTTTATATAATACTACTATAATAATTATTGACCTCATTTATTTAAGCCCTCATATGGATTCACCAGGTCTCCTCACCACACTTATTACATTTATTTATTAGTTGTATAATTTATGGAAAATCTTCAATAAATTTAAATAAATTAAAACTTATACTACCAAAATTATTACTACTGACAGTAAGTAATTATGGTCTGAATCTAGGTACTGTTGGTGACAGTCACTGTCCCTCATGAGCACCACCATCTCAAGACTGGTGCAACTACTGTTACTGTAACCTGGATTTACTGTAATCAACTGCCATTTAACTTTGGAAAAAACAATATACAGGTACAGTATATATACATGTAGTGCTAGTATGCATACATGCATGTATAATGTATATCAATGGAGAGTTTAATATAACTGGGGTTACAACTCAATTAAAATATTTTTGGTTGAATGAAAACAAAAATATTCCACAGTCACCATTCTCAAACATACTGTAACATGATAACAAAACAGTTAAATAAGCTAAAAAGCATCATGCAAATTTGTAGTTTTTTATGACATGTAAAGAAGGCTTTAAAACTTTCAGAAGATTATAAGAAATAGGACTTGACTTTTAGATGAATTAGTCAATTTTAGATAAGTACAGTACAGTAGAATTACCTTGCTATGTTCAATTTTGGATGATGAAGGATATGTGGACATGAAGTCATCCACATCATCCTGTTTGAAGAAATAGATGTTGGCACTTAAAGGCTGGCAGTAGCTTGCACCAGATGTCTTTTTTCTAGGCAAACCAAAACAGGCATCCAATGATACAAACAATTTTCCAGTTTCCTGTGAAACATAATTATTAAACAATGATTATAACAATTGTCTTAAAATCAACCATAACAATACAATACAAAAGCAATTGTCTTTGTATGCAAGCTATTACATTCCCTACATAATAGTGTATAATTATAATACTACATGTGACTTTTCGTGTTGTAATTATTTGATGCAATTTTAAATCTAATTTGGCAGACAAACATGATAATAGCACATGCAGCCACAGTGCCACACTTGACCTGTTCAACTCTTCATGTTATTTCAACACCGTTTTTCAACATATAGTCCAAGCTGTCATTATCTGGCAAAAGTTTTAGTTTTGAATGATAATATCTGTCCAGGACTCAGAATCATTTTTCTGAGGATACGAACTTGACGATCATGTATCATTAATATATATCAAATAATATAATATTACATGTGTGAAAATTTACTTGTCTTGCATTTTCCAGGTTGCCCAACAGGCATTACTTTTACACTACCCAGAATCCAAAATAATGATTTCTGGGTGTCTTAGGCATTGTATGCCTGATTAATTTAAGCACTAGCTGCTTAAAGTTAATTAAATTTTATGAAAAATACTACATTTTTATTTTATACACAGGTATACAGTATATACTGTAATATAAAATTAGTGTGCTGCATAGAAAGTGTTAAATACTGGTAAAAATATCTGTTTGCTCTGACTCTGCTGCTGAGACATTGAATAAGTGGTTTCTAAAAATGGTCTCGATAGTGGTTTAAATAAAGTTTTACTGACTACTTTCAAGATTCTTAACAGTTGCACCCCATCATATCTAATTAATCTGTTGAAAGTACACCAAATCTACTAATTGTCCCTAAATCTTACACCAGTACCTATGGTGACAGGGCATTCTCTATCTGCCTAAACTGTGGAATACCGTAGGTACTAGCCTTCCAGAAAGTATTAGAAGTACTAGTTCTATAAACTCATTTAAATCTATGATTAAGACCTATCTTTTTGATGATACATTCTATAACTATTTTATACTTATATGTACATTTTTATCCTGTATATTGTAAGTAGTTTAGTAAACGCATTGAGGCATAGCTAAATGCATATATTAAGAACTGTAATTATTATTATTATTATTATTATTATTATTTCTTTCTGTGATGAAGGTATTTCACATGAAATGTTAGACCACTTCTGCAATATTTCAAAAATATACTGGTCCAACCTTCTCTGATAATGTTAACTTATATACACTACTGTATACATGTATATAATATAAAGTATATTATACATTGAATATTACCTTTGGACAAGCAGGGCACTTTACTGCACTACATTTCCAAGTTTCGTCCACAAAACTGTATGAATTGCTGACTTTTAAGTGGTACCTTGGGTTAAAAAAAATAAAATTATAGTATGATAATGAAATACTAAGTACATGATATTTTGTACAGTATTGCAATGATACTGTACACTATACATTATAATTATATCATTATTTATTTATTTGATTTATGCAATGAATAATATTAATACAGACGGTATGGCGGGTTGCTCCTAGAGGGGGGCATGGGCTATTGACAGGAGGGGCCTGTTACCCAGTATGACGTAACCAGGATAACCTCGAGGTTTTCCCGCCAAGCTCAACAACCTCTTCGCCTGAACAGTTTGTACTTTCTCGCATGAGCAGTTCTCGGTTATTTATGCCTCATTTATCACACAACAGCCGGTCTACCGTTACAGTCGACCAAGTGGCCCCCAAAAGTGCCCTCGGACTCCGAGGGCACTTTCGGGGGCCACGACCCACTACAACCTATATTGTTGGTCACAACAACTTCGTCCATAAACACCAGTAGGTGTTTCATTGTAAAAAATTGCACTCTTGGGGTTGTCCTAAAAATTTCAATATTCAGGGGGGATTTTAATGCAAAGCTGTTTTGGAGTACATGTATGATAATTCAGATCTTTTGGCATGTAAAAATATAAAACTAGTATCATACTGCTAGTTCCCCTTGCTGATGGAGAGAAAAAATACTCTCTGTCAATAAAAGACGAGTCAAATTAACATGTAACACATACCTGAGTATGCTACATGGACGATTGTCAAGCTCGTATACTCAGAAAATGATATAGGTTCGATTCCTGTCCAGGACTCAGTATAATTTTTCTGAGGATACGAGCTTGACAATCGTCCATGTATCGTCTGTCAACTACAAGCTCTCCCACATTCACTACCGCAGTGCGTATATTGTACCTGAATTGTTCGAAACTGTCAATGAACTGTTCATAAATTTTTCTTTTCTGAAAAATAAATCAACATTGGCCACACTTGGTTAAATATTTATGTTGTGTTGCATCAGACATACTGGTACAATGTACAATCTCTCATTTGTATATATATATATATATAACTACAGACGGTACCGTTTCGGCCTTTTGGGCCTCATCAGTGTAGTGCTGATGAGCAGGATATAGTATCCCTGAGAAAAATCAGCCAAATTGTCCAATATGCTATAAGTCCTCAGGGGTGTTGGATTGGTATAAAAAGCCATTAATACTGTAGTAGTTTAGAAGTTTCTCTTAAAGTTAAATAGGAAACCAGGTCTAAACTACTCACTAAGGCCAAGAAAAAAACACCTGGGTTTCCAATTGAATCATGCTGAAAAAATTAGGTAGGGTAAGGTCGGTTTTTTTTTTTAACATTTTTTCCCCAAACATTGCATGGATGAACAATACAGTAGGTTTTCCCAAACCACGCTTGACTTGAGGATACTGCCTGGATCAGCAGTCATGTTTGCTAATCCCAGGATGCAGATCAAGCTGCAAGGGTTGGTATTTTACTGGCCAAAAACTAGGTAGGGTCGGAAAACTGGAAACCAAGTTATTTTTTGGCCATTGGACCAATCAGACACTCCCCTGAGGATTTATAGCATATTGGACAATTTGGCTGATTTTTCTCATAGGGATACTACAGTATAGTAAATTTCAGGGTCCTTCAGTTACCCCAAAATATCAAGAGGGTGAGAATATATATATATATATATATATACTGTATACTGTAATACGTATATGGAAAAAGTGACTGCCCCAACCGGGAATCGAACCCTGGCCCCCGAATCAACGTTTCGGCACTCTGACCATTGAGCTATTGAGACACGGTCAGAACAGTCAGTGATTTCTCCATATACGTATTAATTCGCCGCTTTCACTTGACACCAACAGGCAGACATGTATTGAGATCCTGGTCTCAGAACAGTCAGTTATTTCTCCATATACATAACGCTATGGTTAGATGCGATGTCTGCCTGTTGGTGTCAAGTGAAAGTGGCGAATTAATACGTATATATGGAGAAATAACTGACTGTTCTGAGACCAGGGTTTGATTCCCGGTTGGGGCAGTCCAGCACTTACTGTGGCTGGGTTTTGAACCCGCAATCTTTGATACTGCTTGCCTTGAACCTGCTTGTGCAGTTTGGGCTCATTCACTCGAGAACATTCATAATATATCAATATACTGTATACACTAGGTGTGTTACATACAGTACACACCTTTAACAAAGGGTTCTTGAAAAAATCAAAGGATTTCACCAGATCATAAATAGATACTTGGCATTCCATCATCAATGCCAGTGTCATCTTCATTAGCTTTAATGAAAATGCCAAACTTGGCTCAGCAGGAGTTCCAGGCCAAAGACCATGCTGTAATAAACATTCTGCTTGATTCTCACAACCACAAAACTCCACTAGCACTTCATGGTAAAACCCTTAAATTAAGGAAATAATTAATGAGTGAGAGTCATAGAAAATATCTCCCTAATTATAGTACCTTTTCCATGCCAAAAAGAACCAAAACAATGAAAAACCAGATAAATAATATATATAGAGTATACCGGTATAATATAACTCGATTGAAATGCCAAATATTACCTGAAATGCCAAATATTACCTGTAATATACCCAGAATTCTTATCCCGGCATTACCAACACTACTGTATATATATATATATACAGAACTTGTGACTAGGCTCAGGGCAACGGCTTCCATTGCATGGTCGCATGTTCAATTCCAGTTGGAAGGCATTTTTCGCAAATGGTCCCGGTTTGGTCTTAAAATGTATATATTCCAACACTCGAAATTTTCCTTCACCATACTGTAAATCCTTAGTATACTATATATATATAAAGTGTGGCTCAAAGTGTGGCTCAGCCTGGAGTCTGGCTGGTGCTCTCTGCTACTGCAGTTGACCTCCAGAAGATCTTTTAGTCTTTAATTTTTACTTTATTTTTATTCAACATATCTGGGACCGCTATAATTGGCGTATGCTGTTGCGACCACCCTGCCACATTTCTACATTTTTGACGTTGTTTTTTGTTATTATATTCTTGTAATTAATCTGCAGTGGCAAATCCAATAAAATAAAATAAATATCAAGTCAATAAAGAACTGAATTGTTTGCAATTGGGCCATTGGCTAAGAGTGCTCAATACCTTAAGTGATGGAGTGGATACAGTTATAAACTTAAAAATTATTGTTTCGCTACTCCGTATATATATATATTTATATACTATATAAATAAATATATATACAATTTCACAGTCTACGCAGCACTAAAACCTTTTTTAACTGTACAGTATAACAGTATTTAACTTTTTGCCATTTTTAAATAATATAAGATGTTTCCTATAAAATTAATTATATGTTAATATTTATACCAATTACCTGTTTCATCAATCACTGTGATTGGCCTTGTATACTTTACGTTACAAAAAGTACATGGGTTGCGAAACATTTTAGATACATTATAAAACGACCAGGTGCCATCCTATACAAGCAATTATATAGAATTTTAAAAGTCTATTTATTTACAACTTGCAGTAAGTAATTAAAGCACAGGATAATATTATAATTCTTCTCTATAACTACTTAAAAAGTTGTCTTACTTGTAGGACTTCAGGGACGTGAAATTGATGTCTCAAATGGTGAACATCGTTGCAGCAATCAAAGCAGTAATACGAAGAATAACTGCAATCCCGACAGCGAGTTTCCGCTAAGCCAGAACAATTCTCTTGAACACATTTATCTGGAACAAACCCTTCCAATTTCATATATTTGGTAAGGAGGCCGATCCTTACTCTTTCCCAATTTTTGGCCAATCTTTCCTTACGAAGCTGGTAGGAAGATTTAACAGCCTGATCGTTTAAAATGTCAATACTTAATTCATCGCCGCTCGTAGACGTATTTTCTATTTCGTCTGTTTGTTCGGCCGGTTCGGGTTCTGTGGCACACTCATCGTCCGTTTCACGAACACATGTAGTGTTCAAAGATCTCGGAAGATTAACGGTAGATGTACGTCTTCGCCCAGCAACATCGACAATTCTAATAGTAGAGTTTCCTTTCCTCTTCCCTGACTGGAAATACATAGTTCATCTCAATTCATCTCGGCCATATTGTTTTCCATGGACAACTAAAATAATCTACCCACCCCTCCTAAGCATTAGATTTTACCTGATACAATTAGCTTCACAAACCAATAATTCACTGCATACAATGCCATAACAATCTCAGTAATTACTGCTTTACAATAGGTGGAATGGGTGGAAATGAACAGAAGGGCCACTCCACTGACCTATATATAACTGGACCACGGGCCACTCGCGTCGGAACCTTTGATGTTTTTGTCCTCGCGCATGTCGCCTCGCGCATCTCGGCCGCCATCTACTCCAGAGCGAAAACCGAGGTTGGATGATTGGAACGGCTATATCTCAAAATTTTGATCGATGATTTTCAAACCACTGCTTGAATATCCAAAAGAGAGGTAAGTTTATCTATTTTATTTTGTTAGAAAGTAAATTAACACATTTTAAAAGCGTAATTTTATGATTTTATGCGGCACAATTTTTGTCGCTTTTCTCAATTTCTTGCACGCTCACTCTCAGGGCAAGTTTTTTGTTTGATAAAATATATTCAAGGTCTAGCAATCATAATTTTTCTTTCCTAAGTAAGCTAGGCTAAGGTAATTAGTGATATAAATGTTATGTAAACCACGGATTTTACGTTGTTCTTTACTTACAAATGTTCAATATATTTACTGTCTTTTTTTGCATATGAAAAGTAGCGATTCGCAAACTTCAAACTGTATAAATGAATGCTCAATCGTAAAAATAACTTTTGCAGGAAAACAAGAGGGAATTCAGGACAACTTTGGCACGTAACAGGAATACTGTGCAATTTCCTCAGGATATTTTTAGGCACTCTTGGTTTATATGGAGAAGTTTGCTATGAAGGCATCTTCAAGTTGTTAATGTACTCCAAGTAAAGTGTTGCTGAAGCATGGAGCTATCCAAAACTTTTGAAGTAGCACAGTAACTTTCTGTAATCATCCAGGTTGTCTGACACCAGAGGCAGAGTATTATTATTATAAGCATTTATTTAAACACGATAAAAAAGGTTACAGCGTATAAACTGATGTGGTTGTGCATATATACATATAAATCATCTTGTATAATAATCATTATCATTACAAGAACCAATGTTAACCTATTGTTAAATAATTGTACTAAAAATATGTTACAACTGTAACTTTTTAATTTCTCGCTTAAAAATGTTAATGTTGTCAATGGCTCTTGTGTTATTGTCCAAAGAATTCCATAAAAAAGCTGATTGATAAGTAATAGACCTCTTTAAGTCAGGCGCGGATTTAGAAGTTAGTCGCATAAATTAGATTTAGAATTTGCAATTCAAAATACCTGTGAATAACAATCCTATTGGATAGATTTTTGTTCTGAATTATTCTTAAGAAAAGCATAACCAATAGGGTTGTTCATGAAGTGTCTAATTTATGCGACTAACTTCTAAATCCGCGCCTGTAAGTAGTCTGATCTAGGCTTGGGTAATATACTAATGTCAGTTTTCTTCTTAAGTTGTAGTTACTGTTAAATTTAATAAATAAAGATTGTAATGCAGTGGTGTAACAGTCTCTGCGAATACATATCCTTGATTGTATACCACTTCGTTTTATTTAGGACGAATTATGTTGGTGTATGCCACTCTAACCATATATAGATTTGGCAGCCCTTACATGAATCCTCTCTAGCTCGTCAAATAAGGTTTTCCCGCATGAACCCCATATGCCAAGGCCATAGGTAATTGATGGTAATATTACCTTGAAGTAGAAGTCTGCCTTAGCATTGGTAGGTAAGAAATAAAGAGATCTTAGAAGATTAAGTTTTTGCGAGAAAGACCTAATCAAATCGGTAACATGCACGTTCCACTTCAGCCTATGGTCAATTTCCATACCAAGACATCTGGATGACTCAACATGTTTGACATAGCTACTCCCTAATTTAATTCCTTGTAATAGGGCCAATAAAGGTATCTTGTCTTAATAGTACAAACTCAGTTTTCACGGAATGTGGAGTTAGAAGATTTTGGGTGCACCAGTCTTGTAATTTACACAAGACTTTATAATTGAGGTCGGTGACCACTGAGTCTGGATCCTTGCCAGTTACATATATTGTAGTGTCGTCAGCATACATGTGAATGTATGTAGGTTGTCTCCTGAAAAATAATATTGCTTCAAACTGACAATAGTGTGTTGCTTTGACTGGATTAATACACTGAGATAACATTGGGAAAAGTCCTGGATGCGATTCATGAGAATGTTTCCTGTTTGAGTAGTTAACAGCTGAACAAAACATCCACCTTGCCCTTTTATTTCATTTTCAGGATCAACCATTTTTGTATTTTAGATGGTTTTTAGAAGCAGCAAAAACACACCATCTTGGAAACCAGCTTTTCTATACAAATTTCTATATTCACACATTGTTGTTGGCATGAATAAGTTTGGGATTGGTTGGGGTAATTTATTATCCCTTTAGAACAGCTTCAGCTATGCAATTTTTTATTTTTGAGCTTTTCACTATTTTTTTGCACTTTTTCAGTTCTCTTGCTTGTTTTTGGGCAAGTATTTTAACACAAGATAAAGGGTTCCACCATATCTCATGAAACTCTATCACATCTCATGATTCCTGTCAGTGCATGGAGATAAATGGCTAAAACTACAGAGCCAGGGTACATGTACATTAAGTTTCTGTGAAAGTGCAGCAACCTTTACAAATTTATTTAAAAAAAAACAGTTTGGGTATATTGAAGACCTTTGCACATAATACATCACAGGTAAGAGCAAAAGCTTTAAATATTATGATACTATTTGAAAATATGCAAGCATGTAGATTCATTGATATTCTTTCAAATTTATCTTTGTTTCCTTTACAGTATTTTCTTAGTACATTAGCAACTTATTACAATATAATAAGTGTTAATCATTAATAAAATAAGTAAATACAGGTACCAATTTAGAAATTTATATAAATCTATATTATTATCACAAAATATATGCTATTGCCTTGGGTACAAATAATATACAAATGATATAAATATTATATAGTACAAAATAATGATATACAACAATAATTCAAAAAACATTCAATGTCTTCCAGTTTTATAAACATCCAGAATTAATGTAAACTGAAGCTCGAACTGAAGGATCAGAAACATTTGGCTCTACACAAACAAAGTGGTTCTAATCTTGCTTGCCATTTCTGTAACTGGACTGAATAGGCATAAAAACAGCTTTGGAATCAACAGTCAATGATACATGTATTATCAAAAGTGTAGCTTTTCAGTTAACAAGTTAAAAGATGCTACTGATGCCCAATAACGACCAGTTCTAACACAGCCGGATAATTTCTAAAGTAACAACAAAAAATAAAATAATACAAAGCCAATTATTTAATATTTGCACGCAACATGCCGCCGACAAGGTTTAATGTTTTATTTCCAAGAGTGACTTGAGCCAGAAGTCTGATACAGTTAAAAAAAACTCTGTATGAATAATAAAATCAACACACAGAACCATGAAGTTTTTAAACAAAAATATTATCGCAAAAATAACAAATTAAATGTGCTCCCGTCGGCAAGCTAGCCGCTCGCGCATAGATGGCTGCAATGTATTAGCTAAATACCTCGATAAGTTTTTTCTTTTAGATATTCTAACCAAAAGTAATATTAGTGCTTACCATTTCTTTATAGTCAGTGGTCGTGGAATGAAAATCGGGCAGTTCTTTCTCGAGTTATAGCCATTTTATTGTCTCAACTCCGTATTTCTCCATATTGTTTACTATTGAACTGGCTGCGGTTTTACTGGCTAGGAAGATGGCGGACCTAACGCATGCGCACTAAAAAAACGAGGGCCCACGTCGTACCCCCGAGTGGCCCTTCTGTTCATTTCCTATTCTGTGCTAACAAGTGTTAACCAGGAGTGTTAACCTTTCATGTTACTCCATCAAATAACCGCTAACCCCAAAACAACTTAGATCCTAACCCTAACCCCCCCACCTAATGAGTTTTCTAACCCTAACCCCCCGCCTTAAGTGTCTTCCTAACCCTCCCACCTCGATTCCCTTGATGTTACCGGTGATGTTTATATTGGTGACGGAGTAACATGAAAGGTTATCCCTAACAAGGCGTATTTACATTGGTATTACTGGTTTATCGAAACATGAACGAAGGTAATGACGATTCATTTGCAATTTTGATCTCCTTAGATATTCATTTCCTGCATTGTCTAAAGAGTGACCTACTGACCTATGATACTTTGTTTATTAATAGAAAGTTATGTCGCATAAAATATCGATATCGATATCGAAAAAAAGGGCAATATCGAACCAGTATCGTATCGAATTAAAAAAGCTGGTATCGCCCATCAGTCACAAAATAAAATTTGGCGGGTGACGGGACTGGTAACGAAAGTTTTGTTCGCCATTCTGCCAATCAAAACTTTCGTTACCAGTCCCTTCACCCGCCAAATTTTATTTCACGTCTCTGCAATTTCTAATATTAGCCTATTTTGTGATTATTGATGGGAGTCAATGTGGAAAGATTGGCCTTACCTAGTGCGTTTTCCTCGGATTCCTCCATATTTTAATTCGCGAACGGGCAGAATGGCGAACAAAACTTTCGTTACCAGTCCCTTCACCCGCCAAATTTTATTTCACGTCTCTGCAATTTCTAGTACTAGCCTATTTTGTGATTCTTGATGGTAGTGATGGGCGATACCAGCTTTTTTAATTCGATACGATACTGGTTCGATATTGCCTTTATATAACTTTCTATTAATAAACAAAGTATCATAGGTCAGTAGGTCACTCTTTAGACAATGCAGGAAATAAATATCTAATTAAGGAGATCAAAATTGCAAATGAATCGTCATTACCTTCGTTCATGTTTTGATAAACCAGTAAAACCAATGTACGGTTAACACTCCTGGTTAACACTTGTTAGTTTGTGCTGAGTCCGCTGACCAAAAGGCAAAAGACCGCAGGCTCAGCGCTATCGAAACAATCGATATTTATCGCCAGTATCGATACTTTTCTTCGATGGTATCGAATATTTGGTATCGGCCCATCCCTACTTGATGGGAGTCAATTAATTAAATCAAATAAAAAAAAAATCATGCCATGCCATATGCCATGCCATTTCCTATGCCATGTTTTACACCCACCGGTATTCAAGGATAGTACACTGTGAGTCTGTGTTGAGCGAAGGCCCTTTTATTTTAACTTTTAAGTGTCTATATATTTGTAAGATAGGAGATAAACAAGGCGTTCGCCATTAATATGCCTTTTCAGCATAGTTTTTTGGTTAGGGTTGGTAATTTGGTTAGGTAATTACTTGGGCCAACAGTGGTGAGCACAAGTCTTAAATCCAGCTTGATTTCTGTGTTCGTCATGTTCGTCATGTTCGTCATGTTCGTCATGTTTGTCATGTTCGTCGTTTTATACGTCGAGAGAATGTAATTATTGCGTGGGCGTATAAATAGCGAATTAAAGCGATTTCGGCCAGTTTTATTGTCAATGAATCGCAGTCTGAAAAGCATTTACGAGACCTGTAAACCCGCAAATTAATGCAAAGATTCTCTCCAAGAATAACTGGATGACTGAGAGAAACACAGATGAGAGATTAAAGAGAGAACCGTGGACGAAACGTCAACATAACAGAGATAGTCGTTGCAAGGCAAAGCGATTTCGGACTTTCGTTTTATTGACAATGAATCGCAGTTGGAAAGTTTACCGAGACCTGTAAACCTGCAAACCATTGCAAAGATTTTCTCCAAGGTGAAAGAAAACACAGATGAGAGATCAATCATGAAGACAGAATGGACAGCCGAAGGACATGGAAATATTATTATGCTGTGTTGACATTTATCCCGCGAAACTCCGTAATATTTATCATTATGAAATGTTGTGTTTTTGTCTGATTTAAATCAATTCTATATCGAAATGATCACTTGAATTTGGCGAATCGAACGCTGTAGGTTTCGTCTACTTAAAATGTGAAGATGAAAGAAACACAGATGAGAGATCAATCATGAAGACGGAAAGGACAGCCGAAGGGCAGGGAAATATTATTATACTGTGTTGACATTTATCCCGTGAAACTCCGTAATATTAATCATGAAATGTTGTGTTTTTATCCGATTTACATCAATTCTATATCGAAATGATCACTTGAATCTGGCGAATCGAACGCTGTAGGTTTCGTCTACTTAAAATGTGAAGATCAGATGTTATATAAGAAAATGCGTATTAGCGATTAAAGCGAGACTCGCCTCTAAAATCAAAGGACATGGCTTCAAGATCTATTCGTTGTTTACCCGATGATTTAATGCTTTTATGTTCGTTAAACCGATGTAATTTCGTAACAGATATGTTTCGTATACCTTTCCGTTGTTTTTATATAAATTTTGACACACGAAGACCTTCAATCGAACAGATATTAGAAAAAATAGCATTGCCCGTGTTTAATTAAATTTCGTCTGCGTGTCAGGCGTTCTGCATTGGGGGGGGGGGTAGCCTGCGTGTAGACGCCTGATTTTTCTTCCTCATTCCTCGGGCTGCAAAGCCGAGGTAAGCTTTCGCCAATGCATACCCATACCCCCCGCCCAAATCCACGCCATATCTCCCTAATTTGTCCAGTGATTAAGTGGCCCAAGTTAACGCCTAGCGGGCGTCTTGTTATATTAGGATTAGCATTTCGTTGAATTATAAAAGACTCCCGCCTTACTGCTACCCACTAATAGTGACTGCCTTCACTAGACACTACTTTATCGTTTATTACAGTAACTCTTTGATTGTCTTGAGTGACGAAGCGCTTTCGCTCGAAACGTTGAATGTCTGAGACCTCTGTTACACACTATTTTGACAGTGCAACAATGTACAGTACGCTGAACAATATTTTATCTTCAATAAAACAACCATGTCATGTTATTGTTTGTTAGTTGTAACTTGTATAGTACTGCATTGTGATTGTTCAGAAATCTTTAGACAAATTTTGAAATACTAATAACCGAGAGAGTTGTACTATATACATTCTGGGATTGGGAAAAGTTTAGGCATTATTAATAATACTAATAAAAATACAGGATAGCCTGTTCAATGCTAACACTGGTATTGACAGGGTCCTGTTTCTTAACAAATTACAATTATTATTTATTACAAATATAAATTTATTACACATATTCATATATATGTACAATATGTTACAAAAACTAATTATAACTTGAAAGTTGTATAAATCCTACAAATGTAGTATTGTCAATTAAGGTAATAGATATTAGATAATGCTCTTACATGTATGAAATGAACAAATTCATTGAGATTAAAATAGTTCTTTAGAAATGGTGGTAAAATGCCTTCAAGACATTTCTTAACTAACATGGTACCAATCGTAGGGTTTCTATTAACCGTTCAGTTTCATGTCCAGACTTAGGAAAGGTCAGTTTCTCTGCCCTGCATTGAGACCTCAAGAGCATCTATCCTCACCAACAATCGGGATAGAATCCCTAATACTGTATTAAAACCAAATTGATGCCTATACATTTGCACTATATGCACCCCTAGACATTTGAATGATAAAGAGAATGCACTTTCTTCCTTCATTCTTTAACAGTCTTTGGTGTCTTTTTATACTAACTACTGAGTTGATTATTTCATGAATCACAAGGTCGGTGAGAAGGGGGGAAAAATAGCCTGGGACCTTGCAAGGGGCCCGGCCGCGTCGCCACATCAATCACTTGTGACTAATGTAATCTGCAGACCAATAAAATGTTGCAACCATTTTGCATACCTAACACAAAGTACCAGTTCATCTCAACACTGTTCCCCAATTCCGTCGAAAACTGTGAATTATTGAATGGTGGTGTCCAAAACAAAAATTATTGAACGCTGATGACGTCACTAGGACAAATCGCATAACTACAGTACTGTATTACAGTAGTAAATTAGCAACTATGCTATAAATGTTTCAAACAGTAAGCGAGCGAGGGGTGTTGCGTATAACGTATTTCTAGTTAATGTATTACGAGAACGTCATCTTAGAAATTAGTCGGCAATCAGGCTGCCGCTTCGTCGTTTATTATTTTGAACGTTATCTCGATCAATATTTTACCGTTTTCTATTCTGAAAACAGATTTGGAATTAGCGAGTCTAACATAACATACATGCCTATTATATTGTGGAAACGTGTATACCCTTCGTAAAAGTTCGTCAGATCACCAATGGCCGCCAGTGTTGTCTGCCCAAATATTGTCCTAATCAAACGGATCACCCCAAAACGACTTTTTACTTCCTTATAAGGAGTTGGTCCTACCATGATCTGCTGAAATAAATATATATATATATAAATATATATATATATATATTATATATATATATATATATATATATATATATATATATATACATGAAAGTATACAATGTGCCCTACCGGCTATCACCATATATATATATATATATATATATATATATATATATATATATATATATATATATTATACACAAGCGGTGCTCAGGCGTGAAGGGCTCACTGGCTAGAGTTGTGGATACGTTTGTTTGTAAGGTGTGTGAAAGAGCAGAGGATGGAGAGGATAGTGGCGTAGATGAGAGCATGGATCTGGGCAATGGGGTGCATTTAGAGAATGTTAAAAAGTTTTGTTACCCGGGGGATATGCTGAATTGGGGGTGGAGGAGCAAATTCAGCATCTGTGGCAAGGGTACGTTGTGCATGGGGAAAGTTTAAATAGCTCTCTGGGATCCTGACAAGGAAGGAAGTGTTGCTAAAGTTGAAGGGGAAGGTGTATGTGGCCTGTGTGAGGAGTGCTATAGTGTATGGAAGTGAGACGTGGGCCATGACTGTGGAGCTGAATAATAGACTGGAGAGGACAGAGATGAGGATGGTGCGGTGGATGTGTGGCGTATCGCTGAGGGATAGAGTGTCTAGTGAGGAGCTGAGGGAAAGAATGGGTATTGAATCGGTGTCTGACGTGGTAAAGAGGAGCCGATTAAGGTGGCTGGGACATGTGCTGCGGAAAGATGATGGTGACTGGGTGAAGAGGTGTATGTCGCTTCAGGTTGATGGTGCAAGAGGAAGAGGAAGGCCAAGGATGACATGCAGGAGCCAGATAGTGGAGAGGGATAGAGTGGGTTGAAGAGGGAAGATACACATGATCGTGGAAAGTGGAGGAAACTGTCGTGGGGAACCACCGGCCAACCCCTGCGTAAGCGGGGAAAACGGCCGTAAAACGTCTGTTGTTGTTGTTGTATATATATATATATTATATATATATATATATTATTATTATATATATATATATATATATATATATATATATATATATATATATATATATTATATATATATATTATATATATATATATATATATATATATATATATATATATATATATATATATATATATATATATATATATATATATATATATATATATATATATATATATATAAAAGTAGAGTGCTGCATGCGTAGACAGTGTTTTGAATATGTAGCAAAGTGAAAAGGTGGTAAACTGCCAATAATTTTAGTGACAAAATACTGACGTTTCGAGCGGAGCCCTTCGTCAGAGTAAGACGAGATGAAATAAAATAAATAGGGCTTGTATATATGCCAAAAGCGTGTCACAAGTAGAAAGTAGCCAATCAAATGCACGGGAGATAAACAAACTAATAATTAATGAGATGCGAAAAGTTAAATCATTTGCTATTTTTACAGTCGATCAGCAAACAGACTGAGGGGGAGGGAGAAATGACAGATCCAATATTCAAGGGATTAGGCGATAATATTAGCAGTAAGAAACAAAAAACTTGAAAAGGAATGAAAGTGCATAAGCTAATAATAAAAAGTTCCAAGCAAACTAAATTAACAAAAAACTTGTAGGAAATTAAATAAAAGAAAAACGTTCGTTAAGACCAAGAGGTGTGTGGTGCCAAGTTTAAAAATGAGACGCTTCTCTTGCCGTTTGCGGTTATCGTTACCACCTGAGATCATGGGAAGGATGGCACAGACTTTCATGTCTGAGCAACTTAACCGTCGCGTCCAATATTTTGATACCGATTCCATAATCTATGTGTCGAAAGAAGGAGATTGGGAACCACCCACCGGTTCTTACTTGGGTGAACTCACAGACGAGCTAGACGGGAACCATATAATTACAACCTTTGTTTCAGGAGGTCCTAAGAACTATAGCATACGGTTTTGCCATTGTTCAGTTTATAGCGGAGCTGTTGAAATGGCGGGCTACAGGTTTGTCAACATTATTGTTCCTCACGGAACGAAGATGTTCAGCAAACCTGTCTGAAAGGCGTCGCCCAGTTTCACCGATGTAGATTTTAGGGCATTTATCGCAAGAAATGCAATAAATGATGTTGGTGGTCGTGCGTGAAAAAGTATGACGTCATGGATTGTGTGGTCGAATTTGGGGGCAGAGGGTAACCACGTTGAACAAAAAAGATCTCATTTCCATTGATTTGGCTTGAAAATCTTGGTCGTCGCTACATAAGCGGCGAAGACGCAAGAATTGAGAGTAAGGGATGGACTGCTTAGTGTGGTTGGGATGAGAGATAACTATGGGAGAGTAGGCTTGTACGAGACCGACGTTTTCAGCGAATCACCATCAATCGAAATTAAAATATCAAGGAACGACAGAGGTCTCGCTGATTTCCCACGTGAACTTCAGAGCAGGATGAAATTCATCAACAAAGTTGATGAACTGTGCTAAAAGGACACGTGAAACACGACGCTGTTCTTAAACAGTCATCGATAAATCTGCCGAATCAGGCAAGGGACCCGTGTATCGTTCAAAGATCTGTTTTTCAACATAACCAACAAATAAGTTAGCATAGCTTGGACCCATTTTGGTGCCCATCGCAACACCACTTATTTGTTGATGACTAATGTTCACCATCAAACGAAAAATTGTTAAGGGTAAGCACTATAGTTCTGCTAAACGAAGTAACGTGGATGTGGAGGGTTCTAACTGAGTGCGCTGATCAAAGAAAAACTTCAGAACTTCAAGGCCATCACAATGGGGAATGACGGTGTACAAGGACTTGACGTCCATCAATAAATTTATCGGAACTACTGAAACGTAACTGGACGAAATTTGAAAGGCTGCATGTTTAGTATCTTTGATATAAGAAGTCAACTTCTTAACCAAAGGATACATAACGTTGTCTAGAAATCTGGAAATGAGCTCGGTGGGGCAACTACAAGCGGAAACAATCGGCCTGCCAGGATTGTTAGGTTTATGAATTTTAGGTAGGAAAAAGTTTAAAAACAGTAACTCAGAGACGCTACAGGGCGATCTTCAGACCAAGTGAACATTTCACATCGCAAACTAGCCATTGTTAAAGTTAAATAACTATAATAAAAGTAAAAACGAACTCGACCAATATCCTCATCCGGACCTCGCGCTTAGTCAATAACATATTCATTTAATAAACGCCTCCCTCTAATAAACGCCGCATCAAATTGTTTCAAAAAAACGCCCGGGGCGTTTATTAGAGGAAAAGCACCCTTGCCTATATGACTAACAACCCACAATGACCCAAAACGAACAACAATGATCCAAAACGACCCGAAGATGTTTACCTCAAATCATTTCCGACTAGCCTGATCATGCACGTGTTAACCTAACTTTGGCGAAAGAAACAGACAAATGGTTCGTAGCTTCTATGTCGTGATTGTCCAATACCATAATCGAGTCCAAAGCTTTCCAGCGGGAAGTGGTAGGAAATTGTCTGAGGTAAACAACTTCGGATTTCTCGTGCTCAGCTGGATTTCTATCGGAAATATTGGCAAGTACTTGTGACCAAAAAAGACCAATGAGAACATTATGTCTAGCCTTGCATTTTAACTGGCCAGAGGACTCTGCATGAGACAGAGATTAGGCCAATTGAGCTAAATTATTAAACCATGTGGTTCAAATAATTAAGTGATTTTATTATCAAATTTATTGTTTCAATTTTTGACAGGCGTTTGATGAACTCCGCAATTATCTATTGTTATGAACGTAAGAAATGTACGAAAAATCGGTGATAAACTCGTAAACAGCCGCATTCAAATCTTCACTCCTAATGGTAGTTTGCAAATGTTAATATTAACAGCTGCTGTTCTATCACATTCGCTCATTTATATCGGATAAACAGCTCCTTATACACTAGGAACGGTATTCGGATATCATCCCAGTTAGACAGGATAGAGTGTTCACTGTTCATATTCAGCGAAAATTGTCGCACATTACCGGATTCCAGTTAAGCCGGTGACACACTACGTGATCTCAGAGACTTATGTTTTCGGGACTTTTGTTTCAGAAGTCTCGGTCACAAAATCTTCTAGTAAAATCTTCGAGTGTATCATCGAAGTCTCTGAAACTTTTTTTTCTCTCTGTGATTAGAACACGGTTCTATTTCGGAAACAAGATCTCCGTTGGTATTCGACGCAAAAAGTTTCAGAGACTTCGATGATACACTTGAAGATTTTGTGTCCGAGACTTCGGAAACAAAAGTCTTGGAAACAAAAGTCTCGGAGAAGGTAGTGTGTCACCGGCTTAAGACAGAATGGGACACAAAGAACGTCCTGCACACAAATACTTTCTCATGTGTAAACTCTCGTATAAATAGCCCCTAAGACTGATATCTAGTCATCCAGTTAGGAGAAGTTTGTAATATTATAATTTATTCTTGATTAATATATTTGCATGCTCGTTGAAATGTTTTCTCCACAGCCGTATCGATTGTTCCGTAATGTTTCTGCAAAGCTTTGTATATTTAAACCTCTATAAGATGAAACTGAGTGTGATCTTCAGGGGTCAAATTTTATTTCCGAATGGGCATATATTTCCCTGGGGAACATATTTCCTGTAACAACGGGGCTTTTAATTGAACATGCATGACTTCTCACTCACTGATTCATTTGAATAAGATAGTCAAAGCAGAGATTTGCAAACCTTTCTGCATGTGCACCATTAACAACTTTATAAGGATTATACGCAATAATCCACGACATTTTACCATTCACTGTAGTATTATAATGAAAGAATGGATATAACGAATCATGAATAAGACTATAATTAAGACATTCATGCAATTGGTAGCTGTGAAATTTTTGCTTTTCACGGAAATCAAACGAACCTATGCTGGACACACCACTGCTGACAGTCAACCGACCCAAATTTCGTAGATTTAATGGACTAGCAAGCTCGTTTAGTAATTCTTCAGTGCTGAAACAATTAAAAAGGCGGACGATCGATTTTGCGTATTTTTCTTCTTTTAACTCGAAGTGAATACGTTTTGTAGATTCCTGAGCTAACTGCCAAAAGTCAACTTCGGCGTCCGTATATTCAAACCAAAAGGGGTGCATTCCAGCAAAGTGGCCAAGATATTCTTTGGGTGGTTTTGGCTGGCAGTCGCGTTGACCATTAATTGCTATATGATGTTCTAACTGAAAATCATTACAACTATGCTCTCCATCTTGAATAAGTTTACAGAAAGCCAAATGACTGGCAGCCATCAGTGCTCCAGTGACAGTGCATCCATTTAACCTGCAAGCTTTTACAATGTTTGAAGTTTCAATCACAGTGAAAACCTTAGAAAATATCTCAGTGGTTATGGGTGATGCAGACGGCCTGGAATTTGGTGGAAACTTGACAAAGAAAGGGTTGCATTGTTTGCGAGATAGCCGCCAACGAACAGCTGTTTTGGATATGAATTTTGATATGAGAGGAATTCCAAGGTATGTGGCCAAAAACTGCCAAAGAGACCATGGCCTTTCGCGAGTAAGAAGATCGACGAAGCTCGGGAACAAACTGAGACTAGAGACAATCTTGTCGCTTGTGAGCGATCCCTCGGTAAGGCCATTCAGGTAATAAAGAAATTGCTGACAAAATTTCATGCTTGAGACACCATCGATACAACAATGGTTGAACGTAAACATCAGAGTGTTTATATACCAATTTGCTTGATCTGAAAATAATTCCTCTTGTAGTATCACTGCTTTCCATAACAGACCAGTTTCTCTTGGCTTGGATGCGACTTCGTAGCACACATCTTTCCATTCACGAGCATTTGTTTCGGAACTTGTAAAATCAATCATATGAGAGATCTTATCGCCATCAATGATGTCAAAATATTTATCTTTAGTGTCCGAGGTTGTTATTGTTGCTCTGAGCATTGGTTGTCGTTTTGCCAACAGCACGAGGGCGTTGTAAACACATTCTTTGACTAGTTTCGTCTCAGATCTTAACGAAAGAATCAAGCAAATGTCTGCGGCGCCTTGCCGCTCTTCGGATAACAGATTCATAAGTGCTTCATGTTTACCAAGTCGACGTCGCGTTGTTGTTGCCATCGATGACGTTTCCGTCACCGTATTAAAGAGATTTTGCAGGCCATTGTAGATCAGTATTACGGCCAGGAGAGTGAAACCTACTTGGATAAGTCCAGGCTGTCCACTCATGCTGTTGAGCATAAACGATTTCAAGGTACGTGCGGCTAAATCGAGAGTTGGCACCATGGCCGCCATATTGAATTCTAACCGAGCTGGGGCATTGGAACGAGATCACCCGAGAACCGCGTGGAAATTATATTCTGTATTTGTTGGTCGATTTTGTCTTTCAATTTCCTTTAAAATATTCTAATAGTATATGATTCTGAATGCATCGTTAGTTATTTCTTCAGCAGCTTATAAATCGAGTAGCATAATTTTCCGCAACTTCCTTGTTATTCGTTATATTATTTTCTCCCTTTACGACTTTACCGTTTTCCATCCCTCAAAAGCGTTTAGTCTTCTAGAAGCATCTGTAGTACTCTTTTCTTTCGACGTAATGGTTCGACTGGAGGTATTAGGATTCCAAAGTCGAAGGTTGTGTCACAAAGAACCATTAGGTCGAAAGAAAAGAGTACTACAGATGCTTCTGGAAGACTAAAGTTTACTTACTCGACGCTTTTGAGAGATGGAAAACGGTAAAGGGAGAAAATAATATAACGAATAACAAGGAAGTTGCGGAAAATCATGCCACTCGATTTATAAGCTGCTGAAGAAATAACTAACGATGCATTCAGAATCATATACTATTAAATATACAGAATGTTTTAAAGGAAATTGAAAGACAAAATCGACCAACAAATACAGAATATAATTTCCACGCGGTTCTCGGGTGATCTCGTTCCAATGCCCCAGCTCGCTTAGAATTCAATATGGCGGCCATGGTGCCAACTCTCGATTTAGCCGCACGTTTTCAACGTTATTGCCGCCATGTTGAAATGGGGGCAAAGAGACTGGGACGAGTCCCACAGTGCAGTAGAAATACCAACCTCGTACCCAGGGTCTCATCTCCGCTCGCCGCCCAATCTCGTTCCCAGAGCCTTCGCCGCGCCACGCAAACGGAGGCTCTGGGATAATCCATCGCCAGAGCACAGAATAAGTATCTGTGGCCAGAGGGCCGGAAAACAGGGCGTCGATTGAAAAGAGCATGCGCCGTAATAGACCGAGAGTAGTTTCTGGGACGTGAGAACGATTTGTGCTAATATCTAGTTCTTCGGCAAGAATCTTCCACGGCGTTGAGGTAGGTAGGGAGCTAGGTATTTAGGGGTTCAACATCGAAATTACAACTGCGCAACTCAGATACTCATTCGGAATTCATCGGAAAATGTCGTCCCATCATCGAAGCATTCCTCAATTCCTCCTCGTGTCTTGTGCAAACTACGGAAGAAAATATCGAAAAATCTTATCTTTTGATAAGGTTTCTGTGGTTTATTTGCAAGGTAAGCAGTTTCTTTCGATCGTTTACGAAGCAGTCTATCGTCGACACTAAGAATACTTTGTAAATTGAGCTTGTTTACTTTTCTTTTCAGGTCTATCTGCTGTGGTGCGGTTCACTATTACCACCGGCAGACATTAGTCTCGGCGTCGACGTGACACTTCGCGCTGATACTAACTCAAAACAATCTCAAAACAATCTCAAAACAATCTCAAAACAATCTCAAAACAATCTCAAAACAATCTCAAAACAATCTCAAATCAAACTCAAATATCAAATCAGAGTCATCATAATCAAATCAATATACGAAGCCACTGTGCTTGCTGACACGCACTCGTTTAAAACAAACTGAAAGTGAAAGTAGACTGTACAGTAGCGCGCTTGTAAACAAATAGAAACACTACGGAATATACTTTTTCAAGCAGTTGTGTGTTAACCAAGTAATAAATATTTGAAATGGGTGACACGTTAGAACACTATCGAGCAAGAATTGGGTGCTGCAGTGTCAACATGAATAAGATGAGTAAAAATATTAATGCAAGTCCTTTTCTGAGAGGGCGATATTTGAATAAAATGTTGGTGTTATTTCATTTATACGTGTTTTTGGTGATTATGTTGTCATTTGAAATGTTGTGCTACAATGTACATGTGCCATTGCTTTTGAGACTCTCGAACGATGTTGAAGAAAATCCAGGCCCCACTCCCAGCATTTTCGAAATTGTAAATCCGAACAACACTGTCTGTGCTGATTTTAGTCAAGGAAATCTAGCTAAATTTGGTGACAATGCGGGTAAACAGTGTGTAGCAATGTCATTAACTTCTATCGTTTTTAAAAACATTAAAGATATTTTTAATTGGGATTCTTCTGTTTTAAATAATATTTTGTTTCATGGTAATTCTTTGTACAGCTGTATCAAGGGTTCTGTTAAAAAAGATTTGTTATTGTTAACCGATGTACCTGACATGGTATCAATAAGTGACAAAACATATATTTTAACTTATAGTGAGTCATTGACTGGTGAAATGTACATGAGAAATAATAATGGACCTTATGTTACCCTTAACAATGCCTTCAATGAGTTATTTTATGGAGTTGAAATAAATTATGAATGCTGTTTGTTAACTATTGATTGCAGCACAGTTGCTGTGTTTAAAAATACTGGACAATGTTATAAGGTATTTGATTCTCATTCAAGTGACTTGTATGGAAGGCGACATTCTTCTGGCACAGCTGTGTTAATCACTGTTGAGAGTATTGAAAATCTAGTTACTTTTTGTCAAAAGAGTACATATTGTGGACGGTCTATGCCTTTTGAGATAAAGGGTGTCTCAGTTAATGTTGCCTCTATAAGTCAAAATGTCGAGGAATGTATTCCTAGACAAAAGAACACAGACCTCTCTGCAGCTACTGGTAATAAAAATAAACAAACTAAAAACAGCCCAAAAGGAAAGGGAGCAGATGAAGAACGAGCATTAGAAATGAGAAGGAAAAGAGACAAAATGAGAAAAAAAAGCTAATGAAGATGAAAAAAAAAAAAAAAAAAAAAGCTCAACAAATAAACTAAAATCAAAAAAAAAAAAAAGTCGAAAAAAAAAAAAAAAAATTAAGAAAAATGAATCTCCAGAGTGCAAAAAAAAAATAGACTTACAGAAAAGCAAGTGTAAATAAGAAAAAAAAGAAAAATGAAAAAAAAAAAAAATAAATAATAAGAAAAAAAAAAAAAAACACAAGGAAAAGCACCTTTTATAAGAAGAAAGTGCAGGAGAATGAAACTGCTAAGCACAAGGAAAAGCGCCTTTTACAAAAGCAAGTGTGTAGTAAGAAAGCGCAGGAGAACGAAACTGCTAAGCACAAGGAAAAGCGCCTTTTACAAAAGCAAGTGTATAATAAGAAAGCACAGGAGAACGAAACTGCTAAGCACAAGGAAAAGCGCCTTTTACAAAAGCAAGTGTGTAGTAAGAAAGCGCAGGAGAACGAAACTGCTAAGCACAAGGAAAAGCGCCTTTTACAAAAGCAAGTGTGTAATAAGAAAGCGCAGGAGAACGAAACTGCTAAGCACAAGGAAAAGCGCCTTTTAAAAAAGCAAGTGTATAATAAGAAAATGAGAGCAAAATGCTCAAATACAAATGATGCTACTATGATTTCAGATCTTGTCCACAAGTTTCACATAGCTGTCTCAAAAGGCCCATTACACATTTGCACATGTTGTGATCAGTTATGGTACAGGCACAGTGTCAATGCTGCTGAAAAACTGAGAATATCAAATCCTAATATAGTGCAGTACTTATTCAATAAATTGAGTGTTGACAACATTGAATGGATTTGTCGAACATGTGAAAAATACTTAAAAAAGAATAAAATGCCACCTTCTGCTGTAAAAAATGGAATGTTATTTCCAGAAAAGCCATCTGAATTATTTGATTTAAATGAATTAGAGTGGAGACTTGTTGCACCAAGAATAGCCTTTCAAAAGCTTATGCAAGCTCCAAGAGGCAAACAATTTAAAATAAATGGCAATGTTGTTAATGTACCTGCTGATGTTGTCAATACTGTAAATACCTTGCCGAGACTACCATGCAACACTGGGACAATCAAAGTTCAGTTAAAAAGACGTCTGCAATATAAAAGTTCTGCATTGTCATTGAATGTAAGGCCACATAAAGTCTTTCAGGCAGCAACTTGGCTAACATTGAATAGTTCTCTTTATCAAGAACTTGGCATCCTTTTTAATAAGGACTGGCCTAATGACTTTCAGAAAAATTTACACATGAATGATGATAACATGCCACAGGTAAAATATGATTCAGAAAACAGGCAGGATCATGATCAAAATCACCAAAAATGTCAAAATGAAGATTGGAGTGAAGATGAAGCATAAATACCAGCTGGTGTAACTGATACCATGTTGACTGCTACAGATTTTCTGGAAGATCATGAAAGAGAAACAATTCACAATGTTGCACCAGGCGAAGGTAACAGACCACTTAGTATATTTAGAGATAAATATTCTGAAGAACTAGCTTATCCGGGAATATTTCTTGGACAAAAAAGGCCAGAAGATAAAGAAAGATCAGTCAAAATTTGGTACAGTGATATTTGCAAATCAGAATTAAGAAGGTCAGACAGAAGAGCAGCAATGTGTGTTGAAAATATATTTTTCAAGACTAAAAAGCTACAGATGAAAATACTTTTGGGCAAATCTCAAATTGCATTGAGAAAAAATAAGAGAACTAATATTGGCTTAACAGCTGGACAGATAAAGCAAGATGGTAGTTTAGAGAGAATTGTTCACTTGGATGAAGGTTTTAAATTCCTAAAAGCACTAAGAGGATCACCGCCATATTTTGAAAAAGCTAAAAAAGATCTTTTTGCAATGATAAGACAATTGGGTCCCGCAACTTTATTCTGTAGCTTTTCTTCAGCTGAAACAAAGTGGCTACACCTTCTTAAAATATTAGGGCAACTTGTTGATCATAAAGATTACACTGATGATGAACTGGAAGAATTAAGCTGGCAAGAAAGATGCAGACTCATTCAAAGTGACCCAGTAACTTGTGCAAGACATTTTGACTTTCAATTTAATAAGTTTTTGAAAGAATTTTTAATGAGCTGTATTGCCCCTTTAGGAAAAATTGAAGACTGGTTCTACAGAGTTGAGTATCAGCAAAGAGGTTCACCTCATACTCATATGTTAATATGGCTAGAAAATGCCCCAGTATTTGGAGTTGATAAAGATGACGATGTCACATCCTTTATTGATAAAATCATTACTTGCCATTTACCAAATGATGAGCCTGAGCTACTTAATCTTGTTAATCGACAAACACACAGACACTCCCACACTTGTCGCAAAAAGTCAAAAAAAGAATGTCGATTTAATTATCCTCAACCGCCAATTAGGTCAACTAAAATACTTTATCCCCTTGATGATGATGTTTCTGAAAATAATGTTAAAAAACTAAAAGTTTTGTGGAAAAACATAAAACAGCAGCTAAACGACATGAAAGAAGGTGAAAATATCACATTTGATCAACTATTAACTGATATAAATGTTTCTGAAAATGACTATTTGCTAGCAATTCGTTCATCTCTCAACTGTCCCACAATGTTTTTGAAAATAAATCCCAATGAGCTAAGAATAAATAATTACAATGCTGCATGTCTCAGTGCCTGGAGAGCAAACATGGATATTCAGTTTGTACTTGATGTGTATTCATGTGCAATGTATATTGTTTCATATATATCTAAAGCCCAAAAAGGAATGAGTGAATTACTACGTACTGCGTGTGCTGAAGCAAGGGAAGGAAATGCTAGTATTAAGCAACAAGTGAGAGATATAGGTAATAAATTTTTAAACAGTGTTGAAATTAGTGCTCAAGAAGCTGTGTACATAGTTCTCCAATTGCCAATGAGAAAATCTTCAAGACAAGTTGTTTTCATATCCACCTCACCACCCAATGAAAGAGTTCAACTGTTAAAACCACTAAGTGAAATTGAAAAAATGCCAGATGAATGTGAAGAAATACACTTTGGTGGTCTTCTAAAGAGGTACAGTGAACGACCTGTTAGCGTTGAGAATGTAACATTGGCAGACTGGGCAGCATGGTATGATAACTCTTCTGACAAACCTTACCAAAAGAAATCAACAAAATTGGACATTGATGGCCTACCCATAGAGACATCAGACAATGATGACAACAATGATGATGAGATTTGTGATGGTGTTAATATAGTTACCGGTACATGTAATTCTAAATGCAAAAAATCAAACAAAACAAGTCAACCAAAAAAGCGAGCAAAAGCCAGAATAATAAGAAGTGTTTGGTTTAACAAAGAAGCATACCCAGAAAAACATCATCGTGAATTAATAATGCTTTTTACACCATGGCGAAATGAGGATACCGATTTAATTGGTAAATATTCTTCTTATAGAGAACATTATTTAGCATTGGAGGAACCAATTCAAGACCAAATGCATCTTTATGCAGTTTGTTATGAAGAACTAAACAATGCCCAAGAAGAATTAAATGCAGCTCCTGATGACAATGAAGATCAATTTGATTTAATTGCACCAATTACCCAAGACATTGAACACCAAGATGAAGATGAGGGAACTGAAAATTTACATCCTGACTTGAATGAAAATTATGATTTGTCAGATGATCTTGGTATCCCTTCGGCATCATCAAATAATGAACCACTAATTCTAAATGAATTGCCTGATGAAGAATACAGAGAAATGGTACAAACATTAAATAACAAACAAAAGGAATTTTTCTATCATTCACTTCATCAAATTAAAACCTGTGATAAACCATTTTACTCTTTTCTAAGTGGAGGAGCAGGTGTGGGTAAATCACATCTTACAAAATCAATATACCAAGCAGCATTAAAATACTATAACACCAGAGCTGGCGATGATTTTCATCAAGTAAAAGTCTTACTTTTAGCACCTACAGGAAAAGCTGCATTTATAATCAAAGGCAATACCATACACAGTGCTCTTGCTGTACCTGCATGTCAGTCACTAAAAATTTACAAACCTCTTGATTCTAACAGATTAAATACTATAAGGTGCCTACTTGGAGGATTAAAACTCATATTACTTGATGAAGTATCTATGGTTGGAAATAGTATGTTTAATGTCCAAATAAACAATCGGTTAAAAGATATAAAAGGTAGCAAGGATTATTTTGGTGGTGTAAGCATGATAGCAATTGGTGATTTGTTTCAACTAAAGCCAGTCATGGATGGCCTAATATTCAAAGATTTTGATAACTCAGAATATGGTGTTCTTACTCCAAATTTATGGAAGAAACACTTTAGAATGCTTGAACTAGATGAAGTTATGCGACAAAGAGATAGTAAAGTATTTGCAAAAATTTTAAACAGATTAAGAGAAGGAAAGCATACTGAGGATGATATTTTGAAGATCAAAGAAAGGATGGTTCCTGAACAAAACTGTCCACAACAAGCAACTCATTTATTTATACAAAACTCTATGGTTGATGAATTCAATAATCAAGTCCATGAAGCAGCAACAGGGAGAAAGTACACAATAAAAGCCCAAGACAGTGTTATTGGTGCCAACTCTGCAGAGCTCAGAGAAAAAATAATGAAGCAAATTCCAAATGACCCACGCAAAACTAAACAGCTAGCTTCAAAACTCCATATTGCTGAAGATGAAAGAACAGAAATTGCAATAAATGTAAGAACTGATGATGGTCTGACAAATGGTGCAAGTAATATTATTAAGTTAGTACAGTTACATCAACCTGACAAACCATCTGGTATAATATTGGTACAGTTTGATCAACAAGAAGTTGGGAGAAAAACAAGACACGAAAACAGGCAACTTTATCGACAAAGTAATATTGAGCAAACATGGACTCCAATTAAACCACTTACCACACAGTTCGCTGTCGGCAGAAACAGGTCAGCTCAAATTGTCAGAAAGCAATTTCCACTACGTCCAGCTGCTGCTAAAACTGTACATAGATCTCAAGGTGATACACAAACTGAAATTGTCGTCAACCTTAATACTCGCCGAGCAATCCCCAGTCACATACATTATGTAGCGTTAAGTCGAGTAACTACCATTGAAGGACTGTTTATAAAATAAGTGGTGTCTTACGCACGCTGTGATTGGTCAGTTACCGTGTTTATATCAGGCTTTAGTATAAATTGACAAGTTTATATCACAAATCCTCAATTTTGATTGGCTATCGCAGGAGTTACTATCCGCTGATATAAACCTCTGGGGAAAAAGTCGCCTGATTTCGAAAGAATATTTACTTTTTTCCCATGAAAAATACGAAATAAAAGTTATTTCTTGTGTTAGAAAGTTGTAAATTTATACTAAAACAATTAGACAACTCGCCCTTGTTTTCTATGAGCGATAGTCAACTCGGCTCCGCCTCGTTGACTATCTGCTCATAGAAAACGCGGGCTCGTTGTCTAATTGTTAAATATAACATGGATGGATTACGCCATCGTGATACGCCATCAATTAGCCATGATACGCCATCAATTAGCCATCATACGCCATCAATTAGCCATCATACGCCACCAATTAGCCATCATACGCCATCAATTAGAGATCACGGCGCCATCATACGCAGTAAGGAGAATTTACGCATTGATAAAAAAGATATTTGTACATTTTATTTGCTTTCTACTACGGGTTATTTTATAAATGAAATAGAAAACATTTTTATCCGTGTTCCCATACGTTATATAAACACTCGTGGAAGTTGAGAGACCTCGAAATCGCGTGGAAACACGAGCCCGCCACTATGATTTCTCGTTCTCCCAAACTTCCACTCGTGTTTATATAACTGTATGTAAACACGGAAAATGTTTTCTATTTCTTAAATATTACTGACCTCTGTGAAAATAAAATTGCCGTTGATCACAACGTTGTAAGTGAAATGAAAGAGCTAAGAACAGCGACAAGTCTCCAACTTTGTATTCCCACATTGTATAATATAAATGATAATTCCGCTTTGAAATTATGTTATTTAAATGCACGATCACTCCATAAACACATTGAAGACGTTCGTAAGGATTTTAATAATTCTTCTACTGATATAGCAATCTTTACAGAGACAAGATTTACGCCAACAGATCCAGATGAAATGTACAAGCTTAATGATTTTGAGTTATTTCGTAATGACAGTCTTTCAATTGCAAATGGTGGACGACCCTTCGGTGGAACAGCAATATACAGCAGAGTCCCATTTGTTCCTGGTTATCCCTACAGTCATAACATCAATGGCATTGAATTTACATTTATTAAAGTAACTCCTTATCCAAACTTCTCAATCGTTGCAGTATATCGTTCTCCAAAAATACCTATAAGTCAGTTATGTTCAGCGTTGAGGGAAGTTGTCCATGAAGGTGCTTCTGATGAAAACGTAATAATTGGAGATTTTAACGTAAATTGGTTATGTGAAACAGACAGAAATCCTCTCTATAATGTTATGGTGAGAGACAATAGCTATGTACAATTAATATCAGACTACACAACAGATAATAAAACTATTATCGACCATATATACTGTAAATTAACAACCTCTCAAAGTGTGAATTCAGGAATTTTGGAAACCTATTTTAGTGATCATAAAACAATCAAAATGATGGAGAAAGATCAGAAAACCAATTACATAAATATTCAGAATTTACTTTTAAAAAGAATGTGGTACACTTTTACATATAAATAATGCCATACAGTTTTAAAACAAAAACCCGAGTAAAGACTACTATTATCGGTATAACCGATCAGTTTCCTCAAATACCTTAACAACCATTATTCTAAATTTTTAATCAATATTTTGTTAAAACAAAATTTTTGACAACACTATCAAATCAAGTCAAAATATATGTTCCCATGCTATGGGAACAACATCCCATGCTATGGGAACAACAGTTCACCTGAAGTAATTTTATTACTTCAACTGAATAACTCATTGGAATCAAAAGCCACCTCAACATATTGTAGGTGAGTTTTTTTTAATTTTGTTAATTGAAAATGCATAACTTTTTTGTAGATTTATATATTTTAATTTATATGTTTATATCTTCAGCTCCTAAATTGTTTCCTTCATTTTTAGGAGGTTGCCAAAATACAATACCCAGAAATTCCAGAATATACAGAAATTCCAGAATATACAGTTCTCCACCAAAAGCAACATCACAATTTAATGTTCTTCGTCCTGATTGTTATGCCTTTCTACCAGTATGCACTCAGAAACACAACTGGTTACCTTCAGAAACTTTGTATCAAGATTGCTTATTAAGTCATATGCTTATTAAGTCATATGCTTGGAGCTATGAATAAACATTTCAAGACTTCCTTCCATTCATCTATGCCTCAATTCAAGTGAAAGACAGGATGTATGCTTGGTTACAATGCTGTGCAAGAAAGTGGAGTTATTAATAAACAAGAAACATAATTTTCAAGATTTTGTCATCCTGGCTACTTCAATACACAATAAAGAAACAGTGTGTTTAAAGATGTATGAAACCAAATTTACTGTGACAATTAATGGCATAACACCATGCTTGGTTATAGTACTGTGGATGAAAATGGAGTTTAAAACAAATAAGTGGTTATTTCCAGACTCCTTCTCACCAACTATTGTCATATACTTCAACTCACAATAAAGAAATGGTGTTTAATGATTGTACTTGCCAACAATAATGACTTGCTGTGCTTCTTGAAACTGAAAACATTTATTTTCATATTTGATTTTACATTTATTACATATTTTCAATACATTTATTGGGTTATTCCATTTAATTACCACAGAGTACGAATTAGCGGTTCGCACTTCGCAATTTCCGAAGCATTTTCGGTATTTTGCGAAGCAAAATTCAATAAAAAATGGGAAAATGCGAAGCATAAAACTTATAAACATGAGAACAACAACCTATAAAACCAACTAATTGGTATGAATAAAATAATAAGAGACGAGTAAAATTAAAAACAACCCCAATTTTTCTGGGGCGCTTGAAATATACGTGGGAAATAGCGAGTGAGAGACTGGAACGGGAACTACGCGCGTGACTAAAAATGTTCAGTTTTTTATTTGCCAATATGGCTTAAACTTCCTTAGATACTGCATGTCGGATTTTGAACTGATGATGAATGTATGAAATGATTGAAAGATGCAGAATGATGTTAATTGGGTCGTTTTGCTTGCCAATTTATTTGCGAAGCGGTTTTGAATCCCTAATTCGTACCCTGTACCATTTCATTAAATGGTCCCAAACTGAATTTTTGTTGCTCGTGCCTTTTAAGTACAAAAAAGATCAAACCGCCTTAAAACGTAACAAAATAGCAAATTTAAACAGTTTGGTTAAACTACATTCAGTCGATTGTTCACAAATCTTCCTGCTTGCATGATTTCACAATAAGACAATCTTAGAGACTACATTGGTCATACTATTATAAGATATTGACATTCTCCCCAGTAATAAAAGCTTCTCGGCAATACCTTGATTGTCTAACGTGCTTCTCTCCTCAAGAATGTCCCCAAGTACATTGCTGAAACATGTCAAACAAACATTCTTGCCCTCTTCTGGATGTACTGCAACAACCTTGGCACAAATATTTGTCTTGCAAGTTGATGCTCGCATGCTATGACCACACTGATCACAGTGGATGATTAAGTTACTTGACGCTTGAATAATTCGCTTTGAGCACCTTTTGTTATGGCATTCCTTGTTAGTATCCACCGATTCAACACTATCAAAATGCTCCACTTCTATAACGCATTCGTTCGCCGAATGTAAAGCTTCGTCTACCTCCTTCGTGCTGATATTCGTCAAGCTCGCTTCGTCTTCTTTACACAATGTGATAATCGACTGTTTAGTTGTTCCAACGTACTTTTGTCCATCCCACAATCCAACACGAACCTCTGACAACATGTAAAAATTGCCTTCCTGGATCTCAGCAATGTTATCTTCCCATATCTGTAACTGAATGCTTGCAGTCGAATCAACAAATGCACCTTTTCGAAGTCTCATCTCCATACTTCTGCCAACTTTCGTTACTGCCGATAACTTTACAACCTTCCCACGTATAGTTACCAAATCAGTGGGATTTTTCTCGTTACGGATCATCTCCACGCTGGTGATCGCTTCATGTTGCTCTACGTACTGGAACGAATACTCTGTTTGATTTGGAATGGAAACGCTCGTCATATCATTGATGATTACTTTCAAACCGTCCTGACTTTTTGCGAAACGGTCAACTCTAACAGGGGTGCGACTGTTCATGCTTGTCATCAGGAGCGCTCGCTTCGCTTTTGAATAGCAAAGTACATCCTGGAAATCCTCTCCCTCCGTTTGAAGCCTTAGCGTGGAATAATCTAAAGTATCTCGTTTGTTCCGTTTCAATGGAGACATACGATGGCCAATAATAGAAGAATCCTTCTTCATGGATATAGATGTTTCTTGCCGTACATGTATCGGTGCACTCTGAGATACTGTAGGTGATTCACAAGAAACGTTTTGTTCCTTGTCTGCGTTTTCCATTTTTTCATCTTTTTTCCCCGTACTTTTTCGGGGTTTTCGTGTCGACATCCTTCGCTCGCAAATTCGAAAGCGCACACCAGAAGCGCCTATAGCCAAGACCTCGTGCAAACTGCAAAGTACATGACTACAGACGACCACACGTTTCCCCTGATTGGTGCGTATTTTAAACACTGTCAATCAATTAAATGACAATAGAGATAATTCAAATAATAGCCTGCGAGCACGCTCTCTGCGCAGGCTATTCAAATAAATGCGGGAAAATCTATCTAAAACCTATCAAAATATATCCAAAACCTATCAAAATCTATAAAATATCTATGAAACAAATCAACTTAATACACTAGATCAATGCTATGAAACAAATAATTATATGCTTACTCTATACTAATACTAGTACAATTTATAAATGGGAGTTACGAAGTAAAGACATGGATAGTAGAAAGACTTTTTATTATCCATGGTAAAGACGATCGAAGAGTTGCACAAACTCGCAAACATTTTTTACAAATTAAAAAATTAAAAATGCTACAGATAAAACAAATTCAAGGACGTGCAACATTAAAGCCATTGTGTAACTGTAAAACTAAAAGTAAAACATACACAGCTGGAGATTTGTAATCTGAAAATTCTATTAATAAGCTCAGTGATTAATTTAGCTGAAATTACCTCTTTACCTTGAAAGATGTAAAAAAGACTTATTCGCAATGATTCATCAACTTGCTAAAGTCAGTATATGCAGAGACCCATTGCAGATCGTAAACTGTCCAAAGAAAGACGACACGAATATATGTACTGGTATTGTACTGAACAATCAAGATGGTCAGTCAACCTGCCAACTTGCGCATTTTGCCTGTATCAACTTCATTGAGATTAAATCGTATGAATAAAATCAGCATTAAATTTATTCCATTCATAAACCACCGTGTACTGTGTACTCTATCTCAACAGACAAAGAAATTCAACACCAAGAAGTCAAAATGGTTAAATATATGAACAATGATGTATATGATTCCTCAGGAAAACTCAAATAAACATTTCGCATTTCCTAATGTACACAAAATACTAGTAATACTACAATATATGCACTATTAATATATGCTGCATTAACTTTTATAAATTAACTCAATAATGCTCAGCGTTACTAAAAGTTGTTTTTGAAACGCAAAATTATCATTCAAATGTTATCCATATCAGGAGTTTCTATTGTTTGGTACAACGTATTACATATACTGTAGCTAAATAAATAATATGAAATATAACAAGTTCAAACGTTGTTTTTCTTTAACTACATGCCCATCTAACATCTATTGTTGATTCGCGTCAAAATCCAATAATCTCCCTAACGAGTTTGCCACTGCATATAAATTTATATTGCATATCATGTACTTAATTATAATTTACTGCCGAATACCGTACTCGCAACACATATAAAACTTTGCACTATCCTTGGGATCTGTTTTGACTTCAATTTACTTTAATATGTCTCGAATATATAAGATGAGTCCCCCGGTTTTATGTTAACATGCTACTGCGCACGCGCGAGCTGAAATTTCGATTTATCGAAATGGCCGACCCAAGGAGCGATATATTCTTCTCAAAACAGGGATTTTGTGGACTTACAGTATTAAATATGATGTAGGATAAAGGACTGGTTGTCTGTTAGGGGAAGACGCTACCATAAATCACTAAGAAAGAAATTACAGCACTTGTCTCACACAAGAGCAAAACTCGGGCCCTAGGACTGACATGTGTACCCCTCCCATAAATTTCCATGAGATGTATGAATGATCCCTTAATTGCAAGTATATATTTTTAGACACCTCATACCTTTATAATGTTATTGTATGGTAGTAACAGTACAGCATAATATACAATTATTGGATGAGGTTGAGCATGATATCAAGAATTATCCAGACCGAGGTCAATGTTACCTGCCAAAGCAGATAACTTTGACCGAGGTCTGGATAACTCTTAAATATCATGCATAAGCCGAATCCAATAATTGTTTTATTGTACATTGTTCAAGATAGTCTTACTATAACAATATACAAACAAATCTACTACAGGCGTTTTTTTAATTTGTAATTTTTGCACGTTTGGTCCTAGTGACGTCATCAGTGTTAAATAATTTTTGTTTTGGACACCTCCGTGCAATAATTCACAGTATTCAACAGAAATGAGGTCGCACCTGCCAGAGATTAAGAATTCACTAGAATTGACCAATAGGAAACGAGAATGAATTTTGAATGTATAATAAATGCTTTTAGCCAGTGGAATTGGGGAAAGTGTTGAGATGAACGGGTACTTTGTGTTACTGGTAGGTACGCAATACGCATAATGGTTGCAACATTTCATTGGTCTGCAGAATACACCAATCACAAGTGATTGACGTGGCGATGTGGCCGGGCCTCTTGCAAGACCCGGGCATTTTGGCATTTTTAAATTTTTGAGTGCAGCAACAGAATAGTGGGCGGTCTACTGCTGTTTCTACCATCAATCACTGAGAAATAAATTACTTTTATCACAATATTGATGACTCACGAAATAATCAATGCAGTATTTTGTATATAGACACCAAAGGCTGTTGAAGGAAGAAAGTGCATCTCTATCATACAATGAGTGTCCTTTAAAAAAATCAAATTCGTTCAAATGTCTACGGATGGCATGCATATATAGTGCAAATGTATAGGGGTCCATTCAAATTAAATTTACTAAGACGTACCTATTAGGGATAATACTCCAATTGTTGGTGTGGATAGATTATATACAGTAAGTTGATAATTCTACCCACATTGGACTACTGTGATGTGGAGCTGGCAGCAATATGGATAACTAAATATTGATGGTCATAATCAGAGGTCTCTAGACATAATGCATGTCAGGGAAACTGATTGGTTAATAGAAATCCCAAGTTTTGTACCTCTTGTATTAGAAGCAAGTTACATTGTGTAATGCTAGTTAGGAAATTCCATGGCATTTTAACATCATATCTACCAGTAAAGAGCTATTTTCCATGTTTCAATTAATCTGTTCATACATGTTATAGCACCATTATCTATTGCCTTAATTGACAATATGTGAAGGATATACAACTTTTGAGTTAAAATTAGTTTTTAACAACGGTAGTTTTTAACAACTGTAATTTGTTAGAAAACAAGACCCCATATATTGATACCAGTGTTAGCATTGAAGGGGCTATCCTGTATAAATATTATTGTACTATTATTATTATTATTATTATTATTATTATTAATTTATTTATTATTATTTTTTTTTTTCAATAATAATTTTTAATAAATGAGAAAATGATTTTATTACAACATAATAATAACTTTGACAATAGTAATAATAGTAATAGAATAAAAAGCTTATTTACATATTTTAATCCATAAAATCTAAAGTTCATTTACGTACTCAATTCCTAAATTTTATTAAAAAGAAAAACAAAAAAGGTTCCAATATTAAAAGGATTCAAGTTCATAAAATTACAAGTCCTGACATCAAAGACCACGTTCGGGTATTAAAAGTTCGAGTCCATAAAATTACTATTGAATGGCTCCCTCGATAGTTTCGACATCAAAGTCCACATTCCTAACATCACAAGGGACTCTCCTGATTGTCCTAGAACCTCTCAAGCAGATGAGGGCGGATCTTAATAATGCAAACGACGTTTTTGCTCTGATCCAAGAGACCGTCTTGGCATACTGTTCCCCCTTCTTTAAAGCTACCAGCTCCGCAAGGCGACTGTGATATCTCAAACATTCCTGGCCCATCCCGCCGGTTGTGGTAAATATTAAGGGCGTGAATGTTCCATGTTCAATGTCGAGAACTCTCCTTGAGTACTGGCGCTTCTTCTCGTTCTCATGCATTCGGTAGATCTGTTGTTATTAATACTAATAATAATAATGCATTAACAATAATACTACTAATAATAATACCCAATGCAGATTGCAGATACCATATTTGCCATGTAACAAAGCATATAATATATGGCATTGTGCACTATAGTATCTAAATTATATCACCGTGCACATATATATTATAACCTATATTCAGAATGCCATGCCTAGTCTGCTTGTCGACAATGATCTAGCTAACACACATAGTAGCTGTCAACATACCCAATGTGAACTTATAATAATAAGCTGTATATTTACATTGACAGAATAAGTTGTTACCCACTAGGCCAGCTAAGTGTACTGTAGGTCTAACATGTTCCATAATATGGATGGATCGTACTGTAAACACAGATTATATATGGAATACATACCAGTATACAAAACATGGACGTCAAGATGATATCGTCAGAAATAATATTCCTGGTTGAAAAAATTATAACCTTCTTATTGCCAGTGACGGCCTCTAACCATTGAGCCATCGAGATTCAGATGGAGAGAGGTTACAATGATGCACTGGTTCTAATGATATATGTACTGCCTATGCACAGCAGTTACTAAATATTTCAGTCAGAGCATCTCACTGGAAATCAGAAAGTTATCCCTATGAGCAGCTTGCTTGACAATCATCCATGTACTGTATCGTCTGTTTCCCCCCGACATTATTAACACTGACAAGTATACATAGTAATACTTGTTTATTGCTACAAAATTGTAGGCCAGGCCCAGGTCATATAAACACAGCAATAGTATGCATGTTTTTTCACCCTAAACTACTGTACATATAGGCTAATTATCAAGCAGATAGTATTTATAATTTTAATCAAATAATAAACATACTGCCAACTGTCAATATATTATACATATATGTTTTGAAAAGTTTAATAAACGATAAAGTGAAGCACTGAACTGAAGGTAATGGCTATTCGTACGGTAGCCGTACGACGCTATAGTCTCTTAGAATTCAACGAAATGCAAGTAAATATCACCAAAATCCTAACCCTAATCCTAACCAAATTGCTAACCCTAACCAAAAAAAACTATGCAGAAAAGGCAAATTAATTGCTCAACACAGACCGGTGAGTCGCTGACAATCACAATATACATAATTATAATAGTCCTTTTACCTTTTACTTGTGTCTGTCTTTGATTATCTTGTCCTTCAACACTACGGTTTAGGCTTGAAATCAGCTGATAATCCAGGGCCAAATTTCCGATGCCGCATGAGGACGGTTGATCATATATATATATATATATATATATATATATATATATATATATATATATATATATATATATATATATATATATATATATATATATATATATATATATATATATATATATATATATATATATATATATATATATATATATATATATATATATATATATATACCTATAAATCCTCGCTTGCATCTTGCGTGATAAGGGACTAAACGCCGGTCGATATTAGCACCCTCGCCCTCAGGCCTTCGGCCGGCGCTTCGCGCCACGAATACAAAGTAGCGATTTGATGAATACTCGTGGAAATTATAGGAATCTTTGTTTTGCCAGGAATAGTTCAACCTAGCCTGCGAATATCAGGCGAGGGCCCTCTTCCCGCCTGATCGGATGGAGTTCGAAGCACCCAATGGCTGCAGCCATACAAATTTCCGAGGTTCTTCGCTCGTTGATAAGCTCTGCCGATTTCTGAATTCTGGCGTTCAACCTCGGCAATATAAAGAATCACCTCCTTTCTAGCCTGCCTGACACTCCAATCAGCAATTTGTTTGACACATGGAGCTATCCATTCAATCACACGTCCCCACTGTTTTTCACTCATTGATGGAAGACCGGCCGTTCGTAAAACTTGGCTGTAATCTTTGTAGTACTGACCGTTGAGTAAAAAACAAAGAAGAATGTAATTTGGCATGTAGTTTTTTGCTTTGGTTTTACCACATTGAATTGCCTCATCGGAGGAAGAAAACAATGACTTGGCTTCACAGTCGTGGCAGATGACAGGGAACACTTCAAATCACTACGTGTACGAACTCGAGAGGTTAGTTCGTCTATATCAATGTTCGAGCTGCCACACTGTTCGCACTGTTTAATCTTACTTAATGCCATCAACATTTTAGCATAAATTATGTAGTGGGCATCATCTTTGATAATTATTTTTTTATCAGAAAGTTCGTTTTGGTTATGTTTTGTAACCATAAATATTTTGTTCATTTCACCCTCAAGTTTGACACTTTCGCTTAGTTCCTGAAGCATGCATTCGCTTTCAGTTTTTTCACTCTCCTGAGACTGAGAGGATTCAAGCCAAGTTCACTAAACACATCTTTTAAATTTTTGGCATTGTTGAATGCTTGGAAAAACTCAGTGTTGATGTTTTCAGGTTCACTACTAGCGTCGTCGCTGCACAATGTCGATTTATATTTTATTTCTACGTTTTCTTATTCCCCTTTTGTTTTTTTCTTTTTTTTATATATTTTTTACACGTCATTTATTTATTTTTTTAAAAAAAACAATATCCCCAACAATAAAAATAATAATAATATCCACAACATTATTTATACTTTTTTTATAGTTTATCTGTTTTGTAAAAAACGTATTACATTTGGATCTATTTTTTTAATTTTTTTTTATTATCACTTGTATAATTTAAATTTAAATTTGGGGGTAATCCCACACCATCATTTAATAAAATTTCTTTCTCAGTTGGATTTTCTTTATTTTTTCTTCACTCATAAATAAAAAATAGGGACATTTTTTTTTCATCATTCAATGATGTATAAGGATTTTTTTCGTCAATATATAAACATTTGATTTAATCCGTCGGATACATCGGGTAAGTAATCAAAATGTTTAGAAAAAGGGTATGAGGTGTAGGGTTATCTTTTTTTATTTCAAACAAGAGGGGTACGATTTCAAGTTCTTTTTTATTTTTTAAACCCAGCGTAAAAGCTAATTTTTTTGAAAATAATATATTAATCTTTTGATTAAAAGAAGCATATTGAATACCTTTTTTTTAACGTAGTCTTGTTAGACAATCGAAATTCATTTACATTGCCCCCATCAGCTGCTTTACCAGAGTTTACATATACCCAATACTCAATCTCAACATTAACATTAATAATTACTTTCCCATTTGACCTGATTGTAAAAAAAATTTCAAATGCTTCTAAGATAATTTTTAAAAATATAATTAATGAAGATAAATCATAAATTCCGTCGGGTATAATAAATTTATCCGATGTAAAAACGAACTCGCTGTTTGCGTATACCGTATTATTAGATTCTTAAATTCTTAGATAAAAATTCTTAGATTTAAAGATTCTTAGATAAAATTTTAAAAAACATTCTTCACCCACAATATTTTTAGTTGTTTGGGGATAACAAACTTGTAAAACTTCTAAAAAACATTCATTGTTCAAAGCATCAATAGGCTGTGCAATTTTCATTTCAAAATCATTAATCAAATTCTTTTGAAGTCCTCTTGATTTTGAATTACTAGCAATGTGAAAACTTGTGATTCAGCACGATAAAAAATTCCTCTAATTTCTTCACGTTGTTCGTCTTCTAATTGATATGTAACGGGGTCAGTGATAAATACTTTTTTAATAAGAAATATCTCATTAGTCCATCGTCGAAGACTACTTTTTTCAAAAATATTATTTTTTGCTCTTACAATACGAACACGAGTTCCTTCTTGTATCAGATCTTTAGTAGGAATAGTATAATTTAAATGATCACGTACTATTTGATTTTTTACTTTACGTATTTTTCCTTTTTTTTCTTCACGATACATTTCAAAAGGTGTTGCACCAGCTAATGCTTTATGTGGGGAATTATTATAACGATTAACAATAAGGGGTAAATACTGAATATATTCAAATTCTCCTGTAAAACACGACGAACCATTGTTTTTAAAGTTCCAATTACACGTTCCACATGGGATGCTTTTATTTCTCTATTATACGTATGAAATACTTCAAAATTATACTTTTTACTTAATTTCGTACGTATATCTTGAAATTCTGTTCCTTCATCACTTTGAATTTTAAGAGGAGCTATTCCCTCATCAATAAGAATACTTTCAAATTTATTTTTAACATTATTAGACGTTTTCTTTTTTATTAATTTTACCCAACAAAATCTTGAAAAAATATCAATACACACCAACCAATAACGATATTGATTATTATATCGGGCTAAATCTTTATTTTCAGCTAAATCAATTTCCCATTGTTCATTATTTTTATTAACAGAATATTTCGAACGTCTATACAACCTCGTTCCCAGGGCCTTTTCCTTCAAAAAGGGAAAAGGCCGGGAACGAGGTTGACGTCTATATATTTTTTACTACTACTATGTAATCTATAATTAGAATAATCAGTATCAGTTAATGTCTCTCCTTTTAATAATCTTGAAGCTTTTTCAATAAAGTCAGCAGAAAATTTAGTTTTTTTCTTTTTATTCATTTCTAAAATAAAGAAATAAAATGAGTATAATATTCTTCACGTTCATCAACGAGTTCTTTATCGCGTAATATCCCCATAAAATCTACCTATATTTTTACATGCTAACTCTTTATTTATAGTATTACCATATAAACATAATGTATCTTGTATATTTTTACAACATTTAAAACGATAATAAAAAATTTCTGAAAGTATTGTAGGGTTTAAAATTTTTGGTAAATGAACCTCATCACTTTCTACTTTTATTTTCTTAATCTTTTCGGCTTGAGCATCGTTGTCATCGTCATCGACGTCGTCGTCAAAATTGAGTGTAATAAGGGGTTTCTTTTTCTTGAATACTCGTTTTTTGACTGTGATAGGTGGGGATTTATGGCCTGTAGCATGATTATACTTTCTTAGGGCAATAATATATTCATCCAAGGAATCTTTCTTTTTAATATGAAAACTACCATCAGACCATACGATTTCACTTGATGTTACGTTGTTGTTGCTGGTTGTTGGTGTTGGATCATCGTCAAATTCCATTGCATCATCGGGTAATTCGTTATCTTGATGCTGATAACAAATTTCCAAACCACCCCACGCGTCTGTACGAACAACCAAACGACATGTTTGCTTTTTCCAATTATCAAATCTTACCACTTAATATTATAAAAAATACCATAAAAAATATTTGATTCGATTTCTCTTGAATGTTAATCTTATAAAGAACATTCAACAATGAAGGAATATGATCATTTTTCACTTCAACAACGCTATTGAATATGTACTTGTCACATCTTTTATTTGTAGGGTATACTTTTGCAAGGATAGCATTACCATTGATTTTTTTTTGTGCAATTATTTTTGCAGACAAATCTGTATACGATTGCATTTTATAAAAATGATCATGTTGTTGTCTCGCATAAAGTTCCACCATCTCTGAATCTGTTCCCAACAAGTGAAGGGTGAATGATGAATCACTGTAGGGACAGTGCTTATGTATACCGTCCTCACAATTTTTTTATTAATAAAAAACATTTTATTTACAACATTCACTTATTTTCCATTTTTCCTTTTTTCCATATAAATTTTTCGAAGGGGAAAACAAAATCTCCCACATTTCATCCAAAACTCTTTTTCATTTTCTTCGTCTTCTTCCATTCGTATAATATCATACGCAAACACTTTAAAATTTATCAGTCTTTTAATTCCATTTTTTTTTACATATATTTCTTTACTTTTGTTCACTAATACTTTTATAAAAAATATCCCAATTGACATTCGACTCACTCAGTTCGTTTTCATACATAGGATTGTTTGAAACTAAATTATAATTCAATGTTGTTTGTATATAATTTCTTATCATAATAAATAAATCTTTCACTTCTTCATGAAGCATTATTACATGTGCAAATATTTTCTCTTTATACTTAAATTCTCCCATATTCCCTCCATAATCTTTTATTCGCATAACATCAACAGGTACTAGGGTGTGATTTTCATTTAAATCATAATTACTTTTGTTTAAAATACTTAATTTCAAAGGATCAAACTCAAAAACATAACTTTTACTCTTACAATTTTTATCCCGACATTTATCAAAGGATACTTTATCTTTTTTTATATAACATATAAAATCTCAAAAATCATATCTAATATTTTTTTCAGAAAGACCTTTTTTTTGTCTATTGAATAAGCTTCCTATAGGGTTATGTTCACGACAATAAAATATAAAACATGAAATGAACATGATAAGATTTTTGGTTGAACCACAATAAGCATAAGAATTGAAAATACTAGGTGCTACCATTAACAAATAAATATGTAAAAAAGAGAAAAATCACCTTTCTGGCGATGTATGTGCTTAAATTTGCTTAGTAAACTTTCTTTTCCAAAACCCATAGTATAAGATAATCATTTTCTTTCAAGGGTTAGATTTTGTACAAAATATGTATAATGATACTTATCATTGGGGTGTAAGAATTGAAATAAATCTGAGTGGTTTTCAATAGGTAATAAAATAAATAATCCTTTAAAACAATCGGGGAATGAAAAAAAACTACAGCATAACTCGTCTGATTCAACTAGTATAGTACGTTGAAAGAGTGTTCTCTTCAAGGAATATTTTCTTTGACTTGCTTTTAAATTCGGTATCATATAAGAGAAACGATCTTCTAGAATAAAATAGGATTCCATTCCATGGGTTCCCTTGATTTTTTTCATATAAACTGTAGAGCTATCTTCGTGGGATTGAGTTTTTTTCACGATCCATAATGGGACATGTAACATATTTTCCACGATAACGATCAAATAATCCACATAACCAAAATAAATATCCAATTTCTCCTTGGTTAAAATATTGAAAATAAAGAACAACTCTTAAAATTGTTTCAATCATAATGCTGTGATTTGAAATGTCATATTTTACTCTTTATATAGCTTTCAAATTCATTAAGCTAAATAAACATTTTGTTTTCTGGTTCATTCTTCAGTTGAACCTCACGCAAGCAATATGTCAAAATCAAAACAGTATGATCTTCACTATCTTAAAGAAAATTGTCGAAATCAAAAATTTATTGTACGTAAATGTGAACAAATACTGAATCCATGCTTTCCTATGAATCAATTATATATAAACTTGGAAGTTATGGAGGATGCAGAAAATAAAAAGCTTAATTATAAACAATATATAACAACGCATGTTGCATGGTCTTGTGGTATACATAATTTTATAGATGAAGAAGTGTATATAAATTATTTTTTTTAATAATTGTTTATTTCAATATATTTAATTCATTAAAATTATTTACATAATTCCCCACAACTATTAAAATATACATGTGTTTGCAACATAGATTTATCAAAACGTTCTTTTTCTATTAATGTTACAATATAATTTTCATTACTGGTACCATAAATCACATTAAGTACAGATAATATATTTTCATCTTTAATAAGAATTAAATAAAGCTCTTGATCATCAAAATGTTCACGTAAATGATAATTTACTAATCTAAATCTTGAATCCTTACATTTACCATACAAAAACACTTTTGAATAACATGGAATATTATTTATCTCAAAACAATCAATAGTCGAAATTAACGTGGGTAATCTCGGTTCTCTATCAATAAATACTACATATTTTCCCACTAACTGATCATAAAATACCATATCGCCACTAAAACCGTCTATTAAAAATCTATAATATCTTTTTCCACCATATCTTTTCCGAAATATAGATGGTTCATTTTTATCTTCCACATAAATGTTAAAATATTTATAATCATAATCAGCACATCTAAACTGATAGGGGTTCTCTCTCCATTCCAAAAAATAAAACGTTGAATCTCGTGTTTTTTGTATCTCAAACAATTCAGAATGTAAAAAATATTGAATGTCGGGATAAAGAATTTCATCAAAATCACGCTCTCGTACAGCCATTTAAATCTTTAAAGGTTTTAAAAAAAACTTCACGTCTTTTCTTCTATTCGTCCCCTATTACCACTGAAACATTCACTGTATATTTCCACCGTATATTTAACTTCTTTAACAACCAACGTTTAAAGCTGTTTAGTCTAGAAAGTTTTAATTCGTCTGGATGAATCGCACACGGGCGTTTGTTAATACATCTTCCACATGGATGGTTGTAATAATATAATCTTTCAATTCGTTCATCTGCTGTTTCTATACGTTCCATTTTTCTAACAAATATAAAACAATTATTTTTTACTCTTATTTATACTTTTTTTATTTTTTGTATGGGTTTTCTTCTTTAAATCTTTTAACAACATATCTTCTTTAACAACCATCTCTTTAATCTACAACAACGTTTTTTTTTTAATCTTTCCACGGTGTATAATTTGCACACACTTCCCCACACATATTTCCGTTAAGACATTGTCCACAGGGATATTTTGAATAAAATAATCTATTATATCGTGCATCTATTGTTTCCACGGATTCCATGATATTTTTGTAAAACCATTTTTTTGCATTTTTATTTATATCCTAATAAAATTTCTTTTGATTTTTTTTTTATATATTTTTATTTTAGAATATCGTTTTTTAAATAGAATTTTTTTTCTTTTTATATTTTTTTTATTAAAAATTATATAAACGGGTTACCGAAATGTTAAACGTTATTGTGAAGGATGTTGAATTCACATGTGACCTATCGTGATTGTGATGAACATAACGGTAGAAGATATAAAAGAATAACTGCTGATGACTTTAACCCATACTTTGAAGATGAAAATAACTATTATGCAAGTCGTTTTCTAGCAAAAGAATTACCCCACTTTACCTATGTTGTAAAGAAATGTCAACAAACGGAAAATTGCAAATGTATTCGTGATATATGTGTTGATGCTATACTCCCTCCTCAACCATATTACCTATCCCTGGAAGTTAAAAGAACATGATGAATGGAATTGGTCATGTCTGGGTGAAAACATAACAACAATTGTTGACGATGCTTGTGATCTTTTACAAAAAGAAATTAAACTAATTATAGATTCTAATAATTTCATGAAAGCTGTAGAATATAATCAATAAAAACTTTTTTTTAAAAAAATTCGTATGGTGTTTTACCTTTTTTATTTATTATATATATAAGATTGAACATTTGATTTAATCACATTGATTTCTAGAACAAGATGACAACACCCTCTCTCGTTACCTGTGTCAATTATAGGGGTGTAGCATATTATGACTACACTCCTCGTTATTATTCATGTCATTTTCTTCAAAAAAACTTTCCTAACTATACGTATTTGGTAGAGGATTGTAAACCTGCTATACTATGTAAAGAATGTTCTCCCACGTTTTGTTCTCCACCTCAAGTGTACGAACTAACTCTGAAAGTTATTACAAAAAAAGGATTACTTGAAGAGAGGGGAATACCCATAAAAACAATTATTGATACTAAGAGTGATCATCTTTTGTATAAAAAAGTAAACTAATAAATGATGTTTACTCAATAATTCCACAACAAATTAGTTCTTAAAATTATTTATTAAAATTTTTACAAAAATAAAACTCGATTCTTATTTTTCTGTTTCTAACTTTCTATCAAAAGTTTATTTTAAAAACATTAATAATTCAAAGATACAAACATTTGTTTCCCTCTATCGTTAATGAGACAGCAAGGTTTAATTAATATTTATATCTTTTCCCTTCAATGATGGGAAGAGGTTCTGTAAATCCCCCTCTATTAACAATATTTTGAAATATCGAGGTCCCTGACGATCCTTCAGATATAAATAATATCCAGCTTTTAAATACGAGGGAGCCACAGGTTCGTAGTTTACTAATTGTATGGGTTCAGCATGATAATACAGTGTAAGATAACCATAAGATTCACCCTCTCCAAAATCAATATTTGATCGCAACCACATGTCGAAAATATCGAAAATACATTTGATACCCTGCTTTTATAGTCCCTTAATTTTTTAAAAACGTTTTCCAAAAATCTATAAAAAGCGGGTTGCAAACTAAAAAGTTTCTCAAAACACAAACTAAGAAGTCAAATTAAAAAAAGTTTTCAAGATGGTATTTTGTGATTTCTGTTATGGACAAGTGAATTCCTTCTATCATTTTGTCATGCATTACAGATGTAAACAATGCAATGTGGACCATCATTATTGTTATTTTTGTAAAAGAAATTACGGACGAAGTATCTATAGTAAAATAGTTGCTCTATGTGTATGTGATGATAGATTAAAAAGATGTAAAAAAACTTATATGGATTAATAAAAATATTTTAATACACAGTCTACCATTTCCAAAATTCATAAAACTTATGATCATCATGACGATCCCCTCCTTTTTGAATTTTTTTAGAACGTCGTCGTTTCCGTATTCTTTTTATTTTTTATTTTCGTTTCGATTTTTTTATACAACTCCTACACTTCATTTTTTGTTAACTGAAGTAGAGTACGCGACTTACAAGCAATGCTTTATAAAAAACGAAAACCCTCCTATTTATACTCGAAACACTAAACTTTTTGAAAGACATTTTTTTCATAATTTTTTCCATTTTTTCCCGAAAATTACCATAATCCAAATCTATATAAGGTGTTTAAAAGAAAAACTTTATCATTACTGAAAAAAACAATGTCCGTATTACATTATTATGATATGTGTGTTAATAGTGTATCCTTTTTTGACAAATCCAAAAATACTTTTCATCGCTATTTTTCATGTGAATATCTTCATAAAGAATATCCTGAATATATATATTTTGTGGAGGATTGCAAACTTGTTACAATATTTGAAACAAAACAATGTGTTGTAATAAAAACAAATGGTGTGAAACAACATCCCTATGAAGTAACCCTGAAAGTTATCAATCATGGAGAATCTGGAATAACAATAAAAATATTATCGGGGGAAGATGTTCCTCATCTTTTGCATAAAAATATTAAGTTTGTAAAAACTGACGAGGACATAATAATTCCTTCTCTTGTATAAATTTATTTTTTATAATAAAACATTTCATGTGAATCATTGTTATTTTTTTTACATGGATTCTTTCTTTACTCTAAAAGTTTTTTATAACATTTTTTTTTCTTTTTTCCTTTTGTTTTTGTCGATGCTTGTTCTTTATATATAATCAGCTAATTTACGGGCTCTTTCTCTACTCCATAGTTTTCCCATTTTACCCTGACGTTTTCCATATCGATATAACGTGGACGGATCATATATTCTACCTTTAAAATGGTAGAAATCATCAGCATAAGAACGAACGATTTCTCCCCCATGGGGAAGCCAATCAAAAATATCATCTCTTGCTTCTTTGAGATAAACAACCCCTTGAAGATACCCGATTTCTTTATCTTTTACAATTTCACGACTACATTCAAAAAACGATATTTCATTTAATTTAAGACAATTCTGTGGAGTGTGAATTAATTTCACTGTCTCTATCAATTTTTCAGCATTTTCTGGATCACGCATTGAAATGACCGTGGTAGCCCATCTTCAACAAAATAACTGTACATTTTTTGATGATATCGTTTTTTATACCCTAGTTTTGGTAAATCATCTCTAAACTTTTTGAAACACTTTTCTAAATTACCATAGTTACCAAAAGTACAAATCTTTTAAAACACTTTTCGGTATCATCTCTAAAACTTTTTGGAAGACTATCCAAAAAACAAAGAAATTTTTTTGCATCATTTCATCTAAAATTTTTGAGAACACTTTTCGGTACCATCTCTAAACTTTTTGGAAACACTGTTCACGCAAAAACCAAAACATTTTTTTTACAACATTTCATCTAAAATTTTTTGAGAACATCTTTTTTAAGACCGTAACTAAGAAATATCATTCATTCCGTCGTAAGATGGCGTAATTGGGGTAAGAGCTCCGTGACGGAAATTTCTATGATTAATTCTAAAATCAATTTTGGTTTGATTATTTTATTTAAACATGTTTTGGACAATGGCGTGCACGTAAGTATATAAAATCACACCGGTGAGGTATGATGGTCGTGTATAATAGTATTTTTGTATTTCTTTTTCAATCGGCGTGTGTTTTACAGTCAGTATATATATCACATTGAATTATGATCTGAACAAGTGCTGTCGTGGATGCTACGTGGGGTTGAGCTCATTGAGAAGCAGGGATAGGATGCTTAGTTGCAGAATTTCGTGTTTCAAATAATTGATGATCAGCATGTACTGGTCATCAGTTGTTTGAAACACTAAAATCTGTCACTAAGAATCCTGTGCCTGCTTCTCAACGAGCTCAACCCTATGTAGCAAATGCGTTAGTACTTACTTAGCAATATTCACCTTGAATGACCTTCATCTCTGGTCGTAAAACTCAGGGACGACCATCACAAAAACTGGTCGTAAAACAACAAGACCAATTAATAATGTGATATATACTCTTGACCGCGACCACACACCATATTTGAATATTTTTATACAAAAAACCTCTTGTATACGACCAGGTGCATATCCCTCCTGATTTGATCACTGGTCGCTCTTAACAGGGTGACCACACCTTAAAAATACGACACCCTCCTGGAAATATGGGACTGGACTGTGCTCTGATTTGTCAATTCAAATCATACTTGATTCTGATTGGCTAAGAGCTCGGTCCAGTCCCACACACATTGAAATATATATATATATAAGGACATTACTACTTTCTTCTGTCAGGTGCGCATTTAGAGTGTGCGGGGCCCTGGGCCAGATGAGGTTAATGAACCTTTATGATGCATTAGGGTTTGCTTGACGTTTGCGGGGCCACTTTGGTGCGTTGCGTTGGTCTACGGAGTACGGCCCAGCCTAAATGCGCCAGGAACACACGCACACTTTTGTAACTTGTTCGGTTTTAATTGTCACGTGATTGTAGTTAATTTCCAGTAGAAAACCCCGCTGGGAGTTGTCAACAATGGCATCAGCAAACGATCGAAGCAAGGTTATATTTATCATTTATAGATCCGAAACGAGGAGAATTCAACGAAATAATACCCCGAGGGCGAGGGATGATATATGCTGAGGACGAAGCTCGATGGATATATATCTGATCCCGAGGGGTAAATCTTGAATACTGCCTTGAAGCGTCGTCGTCTCCCTCCATTGTTCAGGACAGGCTCATTTTGGTATTCGCGGCTGGTATTTGGTTTTCGCGCGTTGTATTCGAGCTCGAATACTTCGCTACAACCAGTATACTCACTAAATTATTCCCCGCCAGAGCGTGGTATTTGAGGTAGTAATATCTAGCTCTCTGATTGGACAATTTACAATTGAGGTATAATATAAGTCGTAACCAGAGGTCAGAGATACGATATTCATATAATTGCATGATATTAGTTGTAAACGTCTATTAGATACAGCAAAACATGTCCATCGAAACTTGTCGAAGAGAGGCGACGCAAAAAGAATAACGAGCAAATTTATTAAATTAATGATAGAAATGTTCATATAAAAATATCACACAAAACATTTTGATATAAAATACTATTTTTAAAATGACATGACAGAAATCCTAGAATGTTCCCATAACAATATTATTATGTCAGATATATTAATTAGCCTGTGTACCTGACGGTTTTGTGATGTTTGGAGGCTCCAATAAAATCACCAGAAACGCCGCGCGCGCTTATATAAACTTAAACTATCCAGTTTTTAACAAATAATTTCTCAACGGTGATAAATCAGACATAGTTTGACGCTACACTCTGGCTTTAAAAAGTTTTTTGAACGTAACTTTAAATGTTACTGTCCATGACCCAACGTTTCGACACAGTGTCTTCATCAGGGGTGATCGTTGTAAAGTTAGGATCCCTATTTATACCCTCATAGAACCGATGATGACGTTATCTATTAACAAGATGCAAATAAGCTTCTGGTAATAGACCACCATCATCGTGATTCAATGGGGCGTGGGCGCTATTGATATACCAAGCCTCCAGACAACGTCTCTGACGGTACCGTGGTTGGTTACGCACGCGTGCTTCAACAGAATATTCCTTTATTTGAAAAGAAAACAGCCTTTTGGTGAAAAAAACCCAATAAAAATCGCGTATAATCTCTTTACATGTGAAAATGTAACCAATGGTAATAAAAAAAACAAGAGAATAATTTAAGAGACAAAGAAACGCTTATGGAAATTTCACATGTGGAAATTTCACATGTGAATTTGGAACATGTAAAACAATCACATGTGAAATTTAGTCAGGCGTAGTTTACTTTAGGAAATGAAAAAGATGTGAGCAAATACGCATCGTTTCCCCTCTCGTACTTCTATATATAATCCTTTTAGACGAATTATCAAAGCGGTAAAGTTAACTCAGTGTATATTCTATATGGAAGTTTTTAAGTTTTACGAAGTAAAGTATCATCATTTTTATCTTCACATGTGAAGTTATCAGGCATCATGGCTATTTCATCGATATCAATACAATAAACATAACATTATATATGGCGCTCGGAGATAGGAATGTTATTTTCTTGTGATGATATTTCTCACTCTAAGATAAAATTTGTATCTCCGCACTGTCATGAAATACCTGGATTTCTCCAGGAAATCACACGTGAAAATAAAAATGATACCTTCATGTATAAGCAGTGAAGACTATCATTTTTACCTTCACATGTGAAGCTGGGAAAACGGCCCGACTTGTCCCATGGTTAAATACCGTACAATATGGGACAGAAGATTAGATTTAGGCTTTGTACGATTTGGAACAAAAATTGCACTGTTTAGCTAAAAATTCACGTTGAAAATCGCAGTTGTGTTAACGAGATAATTTAATGTCACACGAGATAATTTTTCTTGCAACTTGTTACGCAATTTTAGCTGAAAAAATTGCGCAAATTGTTGTGCAAATTGCAATGCAATTACATCGCAAATTATAGGAGTATTTCACAAGGCAATTTTCCTTGTAACCTAAAATTTCTTGCAAAAAATTGTTTCGTGTAACATTGCCTTAAAGGGAAATGGCAATAAAAATTTTTTTTGTCTCATTTGAAAGAACATTAAAAATGATATATGAAGACCTTTTACAGATTTTCCATATCGTTCTTGGTTCTGTAAATATTTCACTTCTTTTTAACAAAGAACATTGAACATTCCGCCATCTTGGATATGCATAACCATCCTTGGATATGCGTGACGTCACAACCAGGGTAGAAATGTTTTTTATATCAGCAATTATCGAGTCATTATAGATGCTAAATCGTAGTTGTTTTGGGTGTTGTATACTTTTAAGTGAACTAGCAATCCATTTGAACGCATTCCACTGATATTTGGGCAATTATTTACAACTTTTAGAATGTTTACCCAGGTTTTGACGTCACTTAATTAGATCTAATTATAAAACAAGATGGCGGATTGCAGATATTTTTGTTCACACATATTTCAAAAATTAAGGAAGTTACGGGGAAATTTTAAAAGGTCTTCATATATTATTTTAAATGTTCTTTCAAATGAGAGAAAACATTTTTTTATTGCCATTTCCCTTTAAAGTGCCTATGAAATGAATAGGAATGGTAATTTAGAGTTCTTTCGTATCTCGCGTAGTTCTTGAGATATTTAGACTATTGTGATATGCAAATGTAACCTATGACGTCAAGATGTTTCTACATTTTTAGAAAATCAAGTATATCTTTGAGATTATTCAACGAAATCACTTAAAATCACATGACACCTATAACATCATTACATCGGAATAGCGATCCCAAATTAATTTACTATTTCTAATTTCTTAATATTCTAAAATTAAGACAAACTTAATTTTCATTCCGTAGGCACTTTAAGGAAACGGTTATACACCTGTACTCGGTCAATCAGATTTGGCCGCTTTGTGACATTAGCCTGCTTCATATGCACGACAACTGTTGCAATTACACACGCATGGTATTCTTGGAGAGTTGCAGAAGTTGCCATCTTTGCACACTTTGTTCTTCAGTCCATAGTACTCCACTACAATAGATATATGCAGTCATTGTAGTTGAGCACCAAGCGAATCACAACTGAGCAGCCAGTTCTTATATTACACGCCATAAATGAACTTCTAATGCACTTTGTTGAATGGATTAAATGGATGTGTCAGTGTCACCATTCCCGACATAGCCGACGTTTTCTTGAAAGGAGACCTGCTGTTACACAGTACTTCGTTGTGGGTCCTACAAATAGTCGAAAGACAATGCATGGTTTAGCAGTCGTTTATATCCGTGTATAAGGTGGCTCGATAGTCAAAATGGAGTAATTTTGAGAGCACGATTTATCATACTACAAATTTTGTATAGTCATATATTTACATGTCCAATAGCATTTACAAAGAAAAATATTTGGGTCCATATCATTAATTGCTTAGCAGTCACACCCTTTTACGCGAACACAACATTTTTAAAGGCACGAAATTGTAGGACGCGCCAATAGTGATTTCTCCAAACAGGTAAGTGCTAAGGGTCTGAAATTTTAAATGTGGTACATGCAATGCCACAGCTGTGCAATGACGAATTATTTTACAAATATGTCAATGCCTTCATATATTTTAGCCTTTCCCAAAAATGAGGGAGAAAAATGTCCAATTATATCTCTTCCAAAGGCCCTAGATATTTTTTGGAGTAGTCAATTCGTCATTGCACAAATAATACCTGTATGAACTCACAGTGAAAATTTCATACATATAAGGTCAAATATGTTTGATAATATCACAAAAATAGCATCTCGTGGCCTTCAAATTCCAGAATTTGAGGAAAAACACTTTAAGGTGGCTCGATAGTCTAAATCATGAGAAATTGCATTTTTTCTCATAAAAATGTTTGTAATGTAGATCTGAGCTTCATTGTAGTTCATTGCATAGCTCTAGTGGTGGTCGTGTTTACTGAAATGTTTTATACCCTCACCGTTTACCTGAGTGGAGAAATCATGTTTCCAATAAATCCAGAAAACTAATTTGTATAAAATCTAAATGTTACAAATTCTACAAGTGTGAAACGTTTCAATAATTAAGACCACCTATGCAATGAACCAAAATAAAAAAAATGCAATTTCTCATGATTTAGACTATCGAGCCACCTTAAAGTAGCACCAAGTTATTTTACGCTTAGAACAGCTTGAGCTGCTGCAGCTGTATATACACATAATGTAGTCGCATGCATGCAGTGTTTATATTTACGATGCATGCATCATGTGATATTTACACTAGTACCTGTATGTTTTTGAGGCTGTGCTTCTTAAGTGATCGGGATCATTATCACAAGCTGGTTGGTAGTCGCAATATAATACACAACCCGTATATCCTGGAATGTTAGCTTTCCTGGAAAAAGAATGCGCCGTTAATACCTGGACATTTGTAGCAAATTTTCTTTTTCGGCCATCAGTATAACAATTCTTTACACGAAATCCCCAATTTTGGAGCTGATAAACAAACAATGTATGTTTTTTTCTTTGGATCAGATACAGACAACCAAGTATTGTTTGTTATAAATACGTACACAGTTCATTGCGATTTTCAACATAAAATTACAAATTGTTAAAAAGTAAAAAAATATTGAAATTATACAAATTTAAAATATCCCCTATTTGTTCAATAACCGTTTCTTAAAGGCCTATGAGCAACAAAAACAAAAATCATTCAAGTCAACGAGTTAGCGTATAAATAGAAATTGCCATATTATTTTTCTGCAAAACATTTGAATTTAACTAATTTACAGCACAGATCTGATCGTTTTTCGGTTCGGTTGTGTCCGCTTTGCGTCTCGTCTGCGTTCGGTTTGCGTCTGCATCCCTTTCGCGTCTCTCCGGCGTGCGTCTTGCAGTTCGTCTGCAGGTGATTTGCGGTCGCTGAACACTGCGTCTCACTAGATTCGATATTTTATTACGAAGTTAAGCGTCACACATGCATGTATCAATCAATACCATAGCAAGGACAAGTTGACCTCGAGGTGGTCGAAAACGCAAATCGAATCGATGTTAAAATGTCGACGTCACTACGACATCCATATAACGACATAAAATCGACATCGAACTACGGTCGAAAAAGTTGCGACGTCAAAAAAGTCGTTCCAAACGTTTTTAAACAACATAGATTTCTCGTAGCGATTTTCCGTATATATACATGCACCTTGGATTAAGAACTACCACACTTCATCTTTCTCAAACTACTTTATAGTCACAAAACGCTTTCCACAATTTTAGGTTTTCTCAATAGGAACAAATGGCTGTTATTATCAAGGAATGGAACGAGCTACCAGAAAGACACAGTTGTTTCAAATTCCTTAGACGCTTTTAAATCTAAACTTACTGATTCTTTAGTTCTGGTTTGATTAACTATATAATTTTTAACCAAACATAATTTTTAATTAGCCATTATATAACGTATGTAAACATACTTTTTAGTTTTACATTACATAGTTGGCGTGACGTCGAAAAGGACTTTGCCGACTTAATACATGTAGATATTTAATTAATTTGTAATAAAAAGATTGAATCCTACAGTATACACAAAATATATTTCTTACAAAATATAGTTCTACAAAATATAATTCTTTCATGCAATTCTAAAATATATAGAAGAATGTATATTTCTGTCCCAACCACCTCGTCCCGGGAAGCATTCGCATGACGGTTTCTGATTGGTTTAGGCGGATGCGAAGATGGTGCTGCTTCTTTGAAACAAATAATGCGAATTATTATGACATTTTAACGTCCGAGTATAGATTTCGGTGCTTTTGTTATTTTTTGGGGTCGCGATATTGCCCCGGCCAACAGGCTTTGCGAAACTGAGGCATGTAACTATATATATAATGTGACCAGTGCATGTGCCTTCTTTCTTTTCGATCGAGTGGTTGGAAGCTCACAATTGCTTACAATCGCGCACGCTGATCTTCATATAACGCGGAAATTCGACGTCGAAACAACGTCGTGTGCCCACCGGACGCTTTCAATTGCTCCTGTAGTCTGTAGAAAAATCGTCTAAAAACGTCCCAGTGATTTATTCCATGTAAAGGATTTGATTCTTTTTTCAAATTAGCGCCGCACCAGTGGACGTGAATTTGCGATGATTATTTGAAAGCAGCACTAAATCGGTATACCGCCGTTTCTGCGTCTGACACGTCCCCTGACGCAAGACGGAGCAAACGCGACGCGAATCGCACGCAGACGAAACACAAAGTGGACGCAGAAAAGACGCAGATATGTTATTTCTTAGCAATACTGTAGAATGGCTTTCTACTCATGGAGCATTGTCATTCTTTTTTTACAGCATATGGAACGAATTTTCTCCACTGGGTGATAAAATTATCGTACGTCGATGGATAGAGGAACTTTTTAAAAATAGCTATATGGAGTTCGTCGTTGCATTATGTTTTTGAATACTCTGGCTAGTACGATACCTTGCTGTGTCCGAATATCTAGGCTGCAACGTCCGTAGTTTATTTTGTGGCGGAAAAAATGAACTAGGATTGTCCATTGCATCTCGTCCATCGGTTACATGACCCCTAAAAAGGAACATTTAAAAAATAAATCGCTTGATAAGCATTCAAATTAACTATATTGTAAAACTATATTTATGAATTATACGATTATGCATATCGGTAAATCGCTACCAGCCGACAATTTTAAAGATATAAATTATATATCTAAAAAGGTTGTTGTACTACCGAAATAGCGTGTAAGTTGTCTAACGTTTCGAGCGAAGGCCCTTCGTCAGAGAGTGAAACGTAAAGTGAAATTATTTAAGATAATTATTTAAGATAATTATATAAATAAATCATTATTTCATGCTTTTTGTTTCACTCTCTGACGAAGGGCCTTCGCTCGAAACGTTAGACAACTGACACGCTATTTCGGTAGTACACTTTTTTAGATATTGATTTGTATTTCTACACTGCCTACGCAACACAACACGTCTTATGATTAAATTTTAAAGATAGCTTCAGCAATAAATTTAAAATAAAAATTTGAATTTGTCAAAATACAAAACATTATATTGAAAAAAAAAAAACTATAAAATATTTAAAAAATATTAATATAAATATTTAAAAATAAAAATATTTTAATAAATATTTATGTAGTAGTTAAAACATGAGCAGCCCAGGCGAGCCGTTGTAACTGCCCATAAACATCAACCGCGAATGTTTTAACGAACTTGTAAAATGAATAGAATATATTATACATACTTTGTTTGGAAGTTGTAGAAACGGTACAAACAAATGATTTTAACTCCGAAAAAGTTGAATTTGAGCAAGTTAACTTTGAATCAATGTTTTATCCTGTGTTTAAGATGCTGATTAAATATTAATTTATTTTGATTAATTAAATATTAATTAATATTAAAAATATTGTCAAAATATTGCTTGTCTCATTCTTATTTTAACTCATATTTTACTTACATGTATCCAGGAACATGAACAATCTTTTTACTTGGCGAGCAGCTTAAAAATATAATACACAAACAATATAGAAATACTATCCAAACCAGTAGAGCGAGGCTGTTACAACTTTTTTTCTCGCATTCTCAGTGATAGTTTCATTCACCGCAAATACATTTTAAAACGATCATCTAGTATTCTGGTCAGTGTGTTAATGAAACTATCACATACATAAGCGATATAAAACGTAACCGCCTCGCTCTACTATAGTTAAAGTATAACTAACAGAACATGAGTTATTGAGCAGAACAGAAATCGTAAAACGTTCTCTTATGTTCTTGCAAAATTCGTGGAAATATCAGATTATGGAACTGACATGGAACAACTATGTTGTTGGACAGTATCCCGAATTCGGAGCAGCTTAGCTATATATTGAAATATCCCGATAATACAGTGTCATGCATGACAAAGCCACTTGTCATTGTAACTGATTGCATTTCTTAATCAACCCTCAGAATTAAAACTCTTCTCTGCACAAATGGAATAATTAATGAAATGCTGCTTATTACTAAAGAAAATAAAATCATATTAGCTTTAGGGAAAACGAATGAGATTTTATTTTCTATAAATTGAATAGGATAAAACACTTACAACCGAATCGGACCAGGTATATGGTGTCCATCTCTTAGTTGAACATAATCCCAAGAAAATGGTCTACTACCAAATTTCTAAAAAAATAAGTTGGAAATAAGATATCATTGGGATGACGCCGGTACGGATTGTATAGTCATTGATTCAACCACAACACGTTACAATCATGCTAAGTGATGTTTACTTTAATATTTCCCCAGTAGAAGGGTATTATCGGATCGTGTACGGATGAACCAATTGGTAAACCATTGGTAAATCGATCGGATAACTTCGATGTAATAATAAATAATAATAACAAATAAAGAACCACCACTCTAGCGGGTCTTTCGGACCAGTCATATTGCTACAATAAACATCGGTCTAATTATGATGGGCACGATGAGCATCTCACCATCCTTTTGGGGCCTGGGCGTGCACTCCGTGTTTAAGTTTTGTTCTTACTTGTTGTATAATAATCGCTGGTTGCTCAGATCCCGATTTTAATGATGAGAAATTGACCTCGAAATGTTTTGTGGCTGTTCTACCAACCTTCATTGCCATCAGATATCACAAGAAGTATTTTGGGTAAGTCGATGAGGTGGAGGCTTGGGATGGCGAATCTCAATGGGGGTTATAGATTTATGGCTTAGGGTTAGCATTAGGGTTATTTGGGATTTAGGGTTAGTCAGAGTATTTGCTCGTCGGGGCAATGTATTTGTTTTTTCCATATATGGAATATGGACTATAAGTATCTATCTGTGTGACACTGCTGAAAGTAATGACTAGAATTATGATGGTAGCTAACCCGAATGAAACCTTTTACTAATCCTTAAGTAACCAATTTTAACAATAAGATAGCATTAAGGTTTGAGTTAGTAAAATGTTTCAGTTGGATTAGCGATCATTACACTCATTTACGTCCTCTGACCACTGAGCTATGGAGCCCTTGCCGAGAACTTAGAGAGAACACTGCACTGGGGTCGCAGGATCGGTTCCGGCCAGAGGCCGCGGAAGAACTTGAAAAGTGGGGGGCACCGCCAAAAAGGGGCACCTTGGTTATTTTAAAAATATTTGTATTATTTAAAACGTTGTACCTTCCATTTGCTTTATTTTATTTATAAATCAGAAACAGTTGAACTTTATCATATATATTTCATTAATAATTATTTTACGTCACCCTTGCAAGCGCGCAACCAGGATTTTTGAAAGGGGGTCATTTTCACAACAGTAACGACGATGCTCTAGGGGGGTCCGGGGGCATGCCCGCCCGGAAATTTTTTGAAATTTGGGTCTCTAAAACGGCATTTCCTGCATTTTGAGGACACTTTTGAGCAAAAACGAAAGTCTTATTTTTAAGAAACATTTGGTCCAAATGAGATTAGACTTGCATTTTAATATTGTTTGAGAAAACGTTTGGTAATTTGGAAGTGTAAATTAGGTGGGCACAGTTTTCTTTTATCCATATTAACCTCAAGTATTCCACCCAATCTAGCGAAATATCGAACGTGGCATCGTGCTCTGAAAATTCGTATAAAACAAGATGGCCGTGCAGCAATCTTGTTCCCAGAGCCTTCCGGTCGCGCACGGAAATTTGTCAGTCCCGAGCCCTCGGCCACATCGGCGGAGAAATTGAAACGATCGTGAACAACGTAACAAGATCGTGACAAACCCTTTTGCAAATTTTATAAATTTGGAGCTTTATATAATTCAAGTTAAAAAAAATCAAAATAGTGCTGTAAAAGTAACTTTTGACCTCCAAAATTTCCCCAACCCCCCGACCCCGCCTCGTTGCGCCCTTGATCCCTTGTGCCTCGGGCAACGGCAGTCACTCTTTTCTACAGCAAATAGCAATGTCATACTCATGCTTCTGTGAAAAGGGCACATTAATTCTTCCCAGTATAGGCAGTAAACCTTATAACCAGCACATTTATAAAATTACAATCCGGAAGGGCATTTTTCTTTCAGGAAAAGGGCATTTTTCTTTCAGGAAAAGGGCACATTTATCAATTTTTTGAAAAGTGGGGGGGCATCTGCCCCCAGTGCCCCCCCGGTTCCGCGGCCCTTGGTTCCGGCCAGTGGCCTTGATGTTCCATTTCAGGTTGTTCTCACCGTTATTTTGATGATAATCGTCAATTGCCAATTCGTGTTATTTTGATGATAATGAGTAAAATAGAACCCATCCCCAATACAACACCAATCCTAACCCTGATGCTAACCCCCCGCCCTAAGTGTCTTCCTAACCCTCGCCTTCAACTTCATTGTAACCCTAACCCCCGTCTTCCATATCATTGTAACCGTAACCCTTGGCCGTATCGTGAGGATGTGTAGTGTTTCATGTAATATATCAAACACATATCATACACATATTTGTTTTATCTTTATGAATTATTAGTGATTTGAGTTTCCATTTCAGAATCATCCTCAGCAAACATGAAAATTTATCGTCATGATGAAACACTTATTGTTGACCAAGCGGAAGGTCCTTCCTGCCAAAATTATCCTGCCCGCGGTCTTTCAGTACAGACTGAGCGAAGAAGGAGCGAGTACAAAAGACCAAGGCATAATAATTTTGCCATAAGGGATCGTTCATTAATTATACGTAGGGGTCGGCTGGAGTAAAACTAAACGGAACTTAGAAAATATTTCTTACCCCACCCCATTAATTATAACTTTTTTATGCCCCCCTCCAATCATCCTATGATATATGTTAAGCCCCCCCACCAAGTTTTTAAGACTTGAATTTATGATAGAAGTTTGTTACAAAGCCATGAAGTGAGAAATGTGCATTGCCGCCATTTATAGTGTATATATAAACATTCTTACACTGTTCAATATCTCAAAAGTTACTAATTCTTGAAGTTTTTAAGCTAATTATCATTGATAGTTGACATTACTTATGTTTTATGATATTACTTTATGTTTAATGTATTAACAGTATCAATCAATTGATGAATTAATCATGCTTAAAGATTATTCACGAAATCACTTGTAGCTTGTCTTTAATGTTTTGTTTCATGAGCTGTAGCAATTACAAAGTTTTGAGTGATTTCTTTTAATAATATTGGAAAGATATACATGATTTTCTAATGTTGTGTACAACTTGCTACGTCATAGATGAGCTCATTTAAATAGCACATAAGTGTAAATATCTCAAGAATTGAGTCAAATAAGATAAACTTAATTTTCGATTCATTTGCACTTTAAAATAATTCAATAATTTTTTTCAAGCCCCCTCCCCTATCATAATACAGAAACGTTTGAGTGCCCCCTTTTTACTACAGTTTTCTTTGACACCCCCTAATTTTCCTCCAACCCCTCCTTACCCATAATTAACGGTCCCTAAAGAGCGAACAATAGCAAGGCATATTTTAAGGATTTTGGAGTGGGGGGCCAAAACAACGATAAGGGCCCAATAATCTCGCGGCACAGCCGCGAACCCGGTAGGGGGGTTCGGGAGAAGATTGGTTCCCCGGAAATTTTTTAAATCTAGAGTCTCTGAAATGCTATTTCCTGCATTTTGGGTGGAGATTTTACATAATTCTGAATATTATAAAACGTCCTAGAAAATACACAAACGAGTGAAAGACTACACACTTTTAACTTACAGGTAGTACAGTGTGTACTGAATATTGCTTGAAATAAGTTACTAAAACAAGCTTTGGAAAAAGTGTTTTAATGTATTATGTACTACGTTGACACACTTGTATTGAAGTGAAGTTTAAGTGTCCAACTGTGATCTCAAGTTAATGTTGTAGTTGTAATGCACTTGACGTTTCACAAATCACATGCGCCCAAACTACATTGGGCCACGCATTAACTGCATTACTTTGTGTAAATTAAAATAAAGGTCTTTTGTGTTCAAGGTCTTCAAACTTTATAGCTGAACTAAGTGAACTTAGCATTGTTTCGTCAACGAATCAAATCATTCACACTGTGACCGACCCAATGTATTGCCTGATATGTCTGCTGTGACAATTTAAGTATGGTAATGTCTAGAAAAGGCCCAGGGACTGGGGGGTCAACAAGGGGCCTGGGGGGCCAAATGGCCCCCTAGTATATATGTTAAAATATGCCTTGAACAATAGAGGTTAATAAGGCTCTTTTAAATTTCTCATAATTATTTATACTCAAATTTACTCAATTATTTAAAACTTTCCAGTTGTTTTGTAATGACCGGTCTTTACCGATTAATTTGTAAAGACCGCTCAGGAACCATGCAATCCAACCTCGTTCCCAGGGCATTTTGCCTCCACGGCGGAATCGGCGAAAATGGCCCTGGATCGGCTGGTCCATTCTATAATCCGATTGGCTTGTCATAAAACCAATTAATTCAGCCGAGTATAATTTATTCATCTAAATCTGAATGCCGTCTTCAAATTTTACAGCAAATTAGAAGTCATATCTTTCGCTAAATTGGATATATGCTTCTTCATACCTTTTATAAGAGATAACCATGGATGTATGGTGGATTATTAAGCTTCTTAGCTGCTTTTATGCCTACGAATGCTGACATGAACAACTCTGAAGAGCATTGAACATTTCTCAATTATTCAGGTCAACAAAGTAGACAAAGGAAATGGAACAAAGACCACAAAAATTATCATATCTAAACACCCAATAATTCTGGGTGTCATGTGACCAGCCGATCCCAGGGCCATTTTCGCCGACCTTCCACCGAGGAGGCAAAATGCCCTGGGTATGAGGTTGCATGCTCTTGGCCGGCCGTCTACTCTCACGAGCTAAGCCACACAATACTGACCATTATTGGTATAATTTCTGAGCTTAAACGAGTTCTGGGTGGCTGACTGGCCAGTAACATCGCGTAGCGCGGTGACTATCACATCACTAGAAATCATTGGAAAAGTGTTTTTTTAGTCCAGTTTATTTTTTTGTGACCAGACTGAGTTTATTCGTTCCAGTCTCCTCTCGGAATCGTCATTTTGATGTATGGTTTCTAAAACATGACGAATTGTTTTTCAAAATGGCGACTTTACTATTATAAACATGCGGCTAAATAGAGAAATCGCACCACCATTTTATAGTAGATTACACCAGTCCGCAATATACGTTGTAGTAATTACAATTAGTATATTAGTATTATCAGTATTAGGGTTATTTTTGAGGTTTCCTGTACTTAAACAGGTTTGCGAAACGAAACAACAATTTGCCTAACGAGGTGGATAATAATAACCGACCCCAAAACAACAAAGCTCCTAACCCCCCGCCTAACGAGTTTTCTAACCCTAACCCCCCGCCTAACGAGTTTTCTAACCCTAACTAGGCTTCTACAGATTGTGCTGGGCAACTTTTTGGCAACTTATTGTGTTTGGAGCAACTTTATACGAGAACAGCAACTTCAAGCAATTTCCCCCCGAAAAAGCATAATTTTCGAGAATTTCCAGTGAAAACCAAGAAAGGGGTGAAGAATATGCTTTGTATTTGTTCTTTCTGAATAATTCAGGCCGACAATACAGTAGATTAGAGTCATTAGACAATAATTGAATTAATTTGGCCTGACTGTAAACAACTGAGCCTGCCTTCCACCATTCCAGCGGACATTCAATTTAGTTTGGTTACCTTGGCAACAATTATTGACAGCCATTTTGCATTTGAGGTTTTAATTCGTTGAGGTTTTAAATTAATTAAAATAAGTTAATATAACTATGGAAGAACAAGAAGAATCAGACGATGAGGAACTTGCACCTGGAAATGACCCTATTGCAGAGGCAACAACTGCTGGGGCAAGGTTTCATGAGTCGATTTGGTGACTTTAAAGTTTTTATAAGGTTTTATATAACATATATAGATATTTTAATAGTTTTGCAACAAAACTAAGTGTTAACTGTTAATAATTGTGCGCCAGAACTGAGGAGTGAGGAGTCATTCACGACAACCCGATGGAACAAGCAACTGTTATAGGACTTAAATTTATATAGAGACTAACGAGTGTTGAAAATATAGCTTATATTTTACTTTGTGCTCTTTCTTTTTCGAGCAACTTTTTACATTACAGGAGCAACTTTTTCAATCTGTAGAAGCCTATCCCTAACCACCCGCCTAAAGAGTTTTCTAACCCTAACCCCCCGCCTAAAGAGTTTTCTAACCCTAATCCCCCGCCTAACTAGCTTTAAAACACGTTTTACAAACCTGTTTCGTTCGTAAAATTCCATAAGCAAATTAATATAACCTACTTACAGTACTATAACCTAATACTAATATATTGAGGACTTGGTGTAATCTACTATAAAGTCGAGGTGCGATTCCTGTATTTAGACGCAAATCTATTATAACCAACAATAAATCGTCGAAAGGGCACATCAGATTTCTCTCAAGATAGAATGTCTAGGGGTGAGGATAATTATTTGTATTTTTACGTTCGTTTTGATCATTAGTGTGTTTTTGAAAGATGTCAAGCGTGAAGAAAACATCGAGCATTGGATTTAAAAATTATCTAACACAGTTCACACTGTCTGTTTAAAACTTCTCAAATGGACATTCAGTTCAAGTCTGAAATTATACTAAAACAATTATATAGTCACCTCAGCGATTATGAATGATGAATAATGATAAAAAAAGTCAACGGTTAAGTTACAAATGGCAGAATGGACAAGCTACATGGACGTTATTGGTTCGTTCCAGAAAAGATCCACACCCCCCCCCCCACGGACGAAATGGAAAATGACCCCTCCCCTTCCTTTCGGACATCCGAGAACGATTTAACCCCCCTCCCCCTCCAGACAGTAAAGCCCAAACTGTACCCCCCCCTCCTCGGACATCCGTTATTTTCAACGTTTTAATGAAAACATGTATTCAAAAAACGCATTTACGACGTGAGTTCAACTTCAAGACCGTGTTTGGAGGCAACTGCGTAAATATTGAAGAAGTTAAAACTGCATATCACCAAACAAGATGTTTAATTTCACGAACCAACAAATAGCGGTCGTGTTATCTGTTAGATGTTATTATGTCCACACTGATGCGGAACGTTTTAAAAACAGAACTTTTTTCTTCCGTTATGAAAAGTTCTCCGTCCGTACAATAGCGTTTTTGCACGAAGATCAACAGCACGGAGAAAGCACTTACAGATTCTCGACTTGAAATCATCGATATTAGAAAGAATATGCAAGCTGTTCCAGCTGTATTGAAAGAAAAAGTTAGAGAGCTAGAAGGCAAGGTTTTGCCAAGCGAGCTGACTGAAATTCGTGCGTCGGAAGAATCATTGCGAAAAACAATCGATAGAAGAAAAGAGATCATCGCAAAAAATTCTGCCTTGGAACAAAAACAGCTGAACTACATCATGAAGAACCAAATACCTGTGAAGATTTTTTCAGCTCGTTTGACGAATCTGACCTTGTCGAGGAAATAAACGAGGATATGTTTTTGTCGTATTAAAGCGGCTCTGTTTGACTTGCCTCATATTTATATATTTTTATATATATTATTCATATTTTATATTTGTTGAAGGTGTAATAAAAGGTTCAAGGTGTAATAAACTATAAGAATTATAATATTCACTTACCAGTTTGTCGATATCAGTCTATTTTTAAACCCTGATTGAAAATAGAATGTATGAAATAAACACGCTGTCGCGCGACGTAATGCGGAAGTGGATTGGCACGAGCGTGCATTTGAGCAAAATTATTCGACGAAAACAACATTTTGGTTACTGACAAATTATCGCTGGTTGATAAGCTTCCTGCTATTATGATACAAATTTGGTGTTCTATGGAGCATCATTGATGGTGTGTATATCTTCAAAGACTCTTCAAGGTCAGGAAAAAAACATTTTTTAATAACATATCACGAATGATAGATTGTCAACCTTTGGACAAAACTATGTCCGCCATCCCCCCTCGGACATCCGAAGTAAATTTTACTCCCCCCCTCTCCGGACAGCACAAATTTCGTCCATGGGGTGGGGGCGAGAGGGTGTATCTTTTCTGGAACGACCCATTGTAAAAAACCTGGCATGTGCATTTTCCGCAGTTTTTAGCGAAAATGAAAACAAAGTTCCATTTCAGTTACCTGCCATATCTCTGAACGCGGTTCATAACGTTTGGATTCATTTCGGAAAGACACCATGTCGGCACCAGGTTCTTTGGTTGTTTCAGATGGAGGTGGTGATGGTATTATTCTCTTTGGCCAGTCAACGCCACTGTAAAGTCTAAACAGGTAAATTGGAAAATGTGTTTGAACCCAACAACATTCAGCTATACATATAAATTAATTTACAATTTACTAGAAAACTATGAAAAACTAAACTAAAAACTACATATATGTACTAACAGTAACTAAATCCTAAAATGATTTTTAAACGTGTAAAGTGACACTGCTGTTTTCGCTTCATGGGAAATATATTTAAATATATTTTTTAGGAATTCCCTCTTTGGTTTAAACAGTGTTAAGTCTGTCGTATTATTGCGAAGATTGTAGGTTTCTGTGTTAAAATACGAATAAAAAGTCTTGAAATATGATAGTGAATACTGGGTGATCTAACGTTTCGAGCGAAGTTCAAGGCCCTTCGTGAGAGTGAGACATAAAGTGAAATAAAGATTCACTTTCTGACGAAGAGCCTGCCTCGAACTTCCAGAAATCCCTTTTGTAAGCTCGGGGCCTATATATAGCTACCAACCAGGACCAGTTTCAAAAATGCAATTTCAACACTTTCCGGTTGGGAATCGAACCCACTACATCAAATAATGGCTCTCAATAGTTATTGAACTATTGGTCAATGGTTAGAGTGCATCACCAAACACCAACAATCAGAAGGTGGCTCGAAGCCTTCACACAGCGTAAATTCGATTCTCTGAGCTAGGGCATATACGTTCAATTATTTATCCTAAAGCAAATTCACATTAAAAAAATTAGACCGTGACTGTGGTATATTTCAAGTTTCTCAAACTGACATCGTACCGATGACGACATATTTACTTCTTTCTTTTAAACTATAACTACAAAAAGATGTGCATCGCTAAATATACGTTCATAGGATACAAAGGTATAATGCTTACGTTAAATTAGAACTACTGTAATTGTTTAATTTAAGTTAAAAAAAGTCTGCGCGATGCCACGATATCCTTTGACTGTGGTTCAGGATAATTGTAAGGCGGCTACACTACAGTGCGTTCTTAATTCCATGCCTCGTGTATAGTCAATTGACCCGAAACGTAAGTTTAACTTCTGTGTGCCTATCTTAGTGCCTATCTTCGCGCTGACTTGATTGCATAAATGAGGTAATCCTTGAGCTAGATTCATGCATTTCTCACGGCATGCGTAAATTAATTCGCGCGCGCAAATTATATGAAAATGAAACCGTTTGTATATGTTCGCATTCACATGATATAGATATATCTGCATTTATTAGTACCAATGGGCAATGACCACGACATATTTGTCCCTGGAAACAAACTAACGCAAACCGAAATTTTTAGGAGCATTAAATTTTAGCACTTCTTCATGTCAAGCCATAACTTCGCCAGGAACTAGCCATAAAAATGTCAGGCCAGTTAGCCAGAATATTGCTAGAAACCAGCCATAATATTTCAGGCACCTGGACCAAAATGCATCCTACGAGTCTGCTTACGCATTTTATTACATGCTAATTGAAGTTCATCATTCCCATTTCCGAAGTTCAGAGAGACTGGTGAAGAGTTCGGACCGCAAGGAATTATGGGGCTGATTTTGGGGACGAAGAGTATACACGTTTGCGTAATATAATAGACACGTATATGTTATGTATTTAGAATCTGTTTTCAGAATTGAAATCGGTTAAATATTGACCGAGATAACGTTCAAAATCTACGACGAAACGGCCTTTTGCCATTTGTGATCAACAAACGTGTCCCCAAAATCAGCCCCATAACTCGTTGCGGCCCGAACTCTTCACCAGTCTCTCTTTGAACTTTGGAAAGGGGAATATTTTCTCAGTGGAGAAATCTAAATCCCATAAGGGCCAAAACAAATTAGTGATAATATATATTGATGGACAATAATAAAATATGCATACTTTTGAGTAGATGTTGTGTAGAATGCTTTTTGTGCCAGAATGTCTCTCTTCCTCCTGCCAGCTACATAATCTGGGTCTACCTTTGAGAGGAAGAAAGTTAATATTCAAAGTTCCAGAAACCAGGGTTTTGTAAGACTTGAGGTAATTATGTTGTATTGAGGTTAACAACAAGTTAAAATTTGTAAATATATATACAACGCATACAATTTTGAATTATTAACCTGTATAGCCTATATTATAAATTAAATGCAGTCTATTTATAATTATCACCAATTGCTAGGCCTGCAACGATACATTTTCTGCACGATATGATACATATCTCGATATAGCTGTCACGATACGATACACGATACAGGGTTCTATTTAGGATTTTTCGTTTGGGGGAGAAGCAAGGACGTAGCCAGGTTTCGGAAAGGGGGGAGCGAGCGCCAAAGGCGCGAGCATCTAGGGGGTCCGTATATTTTGAAATATTTTGAAATCTAGAGTCTCTGAAATGCCATTTCCTGCATTTTGGGGGGAAGTATTTCTGCAGGTTTGAAAAAGTCATATAAAACAATAAAAAACAACACTTTCCAGGATTTTAAGTACATTATTGTTTATTAAAATTTATAATATATTTCATATTGAATCAGTTAAGTTCAGGATCGAGAAACTATTGTTCAGAAAATGAAGCCGGAAGTCCGCCATTACTAAGGGACCAACTGAGAATCCTATGAGGTTTTTCGGAGTTTCTAATGATCTCTCGTTAATTTACATTATGCAAATATGCAGGCTTCAAAATCAGCTCATCAGATACAATAGAAAGCTCAATCCAGTCTTTATTTAGAGATCAGTGGTTAAGTTGAATTAAGTTACATGTACGCGGTCAGCAGACTACGACACTACTTCATGTTCCTTGTCATATAGTGTCTTGAACTGACTGGGAATACTTATACTTCATGTACACCGACCTGAATGATCACAACTATTTTTTATTTTTTTTGGGGGGGGGGGGGGGAAGCTGGGCTGTCGGGAGGGGAAGCTTCCACCCCTCAAACCCCCTAGATAGAACTCTGCGATACATCTGTAATCTCGGTGTTATTACGGGTCGATAAGCACAGACTTGCCCCGAGCCTCGGGGCTCTGATTGGTTCCTCCGAAACAGTGAAAATCGTTGCGCGTCCACGGTACGATAGATCTGCGTCCAGTATAAACAACGACCTCGCTGGAGCCAGAGTACCAGATTCGATTTTTTATAATAAATAAAATCGCTCTATACGCCAAATCACGGGCCAAACGGATTCGTGTATTCACATAATTGTTTCTTGTCATTATTTTCGAATATATCCAAGGTTATATGAAGCAATCTGGTCCTCACTGGTTCTACTATATAGTTAGGTCACATAAAAAATTCCTTGATTCTCATCACCGCCCGACCACATTTTGAAGCCCGCGCACACATATTTTTTATTTTGTTATAAAATATAGATGTGCCACCCGACCGAAAATCTAAGGAAAGGAAAGTTAATTTTTTTTATATTTTATATTCGAATTTTGATATCCCAAGTCGAGAATTTCTGCAACGGAATTATTTAATTTGAGAAAAATTGCGAAAAATCGCATAAAAATTTGGGGGACATGGCGGGACTTGGTGTGACTTTGGAGGTATTATACTGACCAAATTAGTCAACCACGCAAATAAACCACGCGGTGTGTATCATTGGTTTAACTGGGTGAGCCCTTCAAACCCTATTTTTTTCAACTGTTTACAGCCATAATTTACGTTTACTTTGATAATTAAAAGTTACTTTTTCAGTGATTCTGACAATCATTTATTAGTAAATCTGATATAAATTATTAGTAAATCTGATATGAAGTGCTTTCATGCTCGTTTGGAGTGGTAATACATATGCAGATCAAGTACGATCTCACTGTACCTATAAAGTCACCATGGCAGAACTTCTCTTAAGTTAGCAGGCATTTCTGCTGCTAACCTGTTACATCGATGAGACGGTCCTTGTATAGCCTAACACTGCCAGAACTCCAAGGCATCGGGATAACAGCGCTAGAAGATCGCCTAAAGATCCATACGTTCTTTCGGAATGACGCCAACGACTGTAACCCTTCCACCTGTAAGAATAATGGTATCTGCAAAGAAGGTTCTCGTTGTTTCTCGTCTCGTTGTGATCAAAACAGCGGGTATTACGGCCCTAGATGTCGGCAGAAATGTCCTTGCAAAAATCGTGGTCAAAACGACACGAACTGGTTTCAAATGTGAGTGTCCACTAGGATACTCAGGAGATCTGTGTGATACAAAGTTCCTCACACAAGACAGGTTTTTTTTTTTGAGAAATTTGAGAGAAATGTCTTCCAACTGACGATTCAACTAAACAACCAGAGAAAGAAGATCGAGATTTTGGAATCTCGCCGAGGAAAATGGAAATTGCATCGCGCAAATGAAGTATTGACCAACTTGAGCAACTTAAACTTCATCAAACAACACCAACATACATTCAAAAACTGCCACTTACTCTGCCGACAGGAACACGGGCCATTCTCATATCGGTTTTTTGCAACTTCTGGAACGCGAAAGGTCACGCATATCTCAACTACGAAGCACACCAGAAGGGTAACGACAAACAAGATGCGAAGGTGTATGGTTATAACACTCATTATAATGTCTACGCTAATACTTTCTTTTACGAGCAAATGATCCTTTCATGGAACAGTGATCTTGATAATGAAATGGTGTTCAATGTGACAAGCTCTTACAGGAGCGGTGGTGAAAGTAACTGGTATCGAATAAAATTAGTTGGTTATGTTACAATAGTTCTCAATAGATTTCATGGTAATTTAGAAACTGAAACGGACTTATTATATTGAAACGCTACATCGGTGATTCTTTCCTTTCACATTAAAGTCTCTTGACCAAATCGTTGCTTTGCGCGCTTGTGTTTTTGTTTTCATACGAATTGATGCAGTGCATCGCATCGTTAGAACTATAATTTGCATGTGAACTCTAGATTTATTGGGAAATGTTGAAATTGGAGTCCGATCCTGACTTCGGGGCGTTATGAAGTTAATGTTCAAGACAATTTGAACAGTTGCGGTTCGCTTGTTTGTGAACCACTGCGGGCCGCGCGCAACGCCGTTTCTGACGAACAAGCTGGCCTGGATGGCTTTAGTTCCTGAATCTTTGCAAATTCAAATGAACAAAACATCAGAAGAAACAAAATATATTTCTTTACTAGTCACTCATCAAACACTTCCATTCGCAAACTTATTCGCGCTGTTTCAGCAGCATAACCTGGCGTTCTACGCTTCGGAGGCGAAGCGCTCGACAGCTTCTATGTATCGAAACGATTACTATAGTAAATGATCAATTTTACGAAAAATATCACAATAATTAATCACTCAGGTATATTTACTTCTTAGAAAACTTGAAAATGGATAATTTATAAGAAGGATTGATCAAATATCGACGGATTCGTTTGTGAACTGAAATAGGCGTCCCATAAAATGGCTCCCTGACACTCACTCTTTAATTACTGCTCGCAACATAAGAATATTAAATTTACATACGAGGGGCTGTTTACAATAAAACGGATTCAGTTTCATTCCGGATTGAACGTGAGTTCAAACCGCGTTTACATAGGAATTCTATGATCCCAGGATCGAAAATCGCGCGAAATTTGAAATTTCAAGATGGCAATCAATAACATTATAATGGTATGTTTCTTTCAACGATTGTACATTACAACATTTGCCTTAAACTGATAATTTGGCGAAGAATAAACATAAAGAAAAGGGGAAAAGCATTACTAGCAACGATAATCGATGCGGTCGCAAGTAAACAAGCATTTAATTCACCTTTAATTTATAACGTCGTCGACAAAGAGCTATTTATAATATTGAACAATATGACGTCGGCGCAATTCCTGTTGTCGTATATAAATGTTAAAAGCACGCATGTGTTGTTCGTTTCAGTCTTCAGGTCGTATTTTTCATCCCGGAATGAAATCTCGCACCAAACACCGGAATGAAATTTCAATGAAACTCAATCTGGAATGAACTCAATTCGGATTGAGCTGCATCTCATTCAGGATTCATGTAAAAACCTAAAGGGATTTTAACAGAACCGGTGTCACAGGAAATTCGCCCCGGGGCGAATTTCCTAGGAATCTTGCCCTCCCGTAGGGGCGAATTTCCTAGGATATTCGCCCCCCTCTAGGAAATTTGCCCCCCTCTCAATTTCGTTTTAAAATCAAAACTTCTCAAGAACATTGTTTATTAAATTTAATATTTTACAAAAAAAATACTTAAATATATTCGTTGTGACCACTTTTTAACAATGAACGATGACTCACGCGTGCAAAAGAAAAATATGAACAAAAGGGTCTAGAATTTGAACATTGGTCTCTTCCACAGATCTCTAAAATAGGACTGGATCGCACCTTCCTATTGTGTGATGTTTCAACTTTATCTTATAATCGCTTTTTAATTCTCTGGGCTGTGCTTCCTATCCATGACGTAGCTACCCTCCCATCTGTTTATATTATTACCAGAAACGAGTTGTTAAAATAACGATTTTGTCGTGGTGACAAAATTAAATATTGCTTTGGAAAATGCATTCATGCAGGTGAATAGCAATGTTGGAAGCTCTTAAAAGAAGTGTTCAAAACATAGCAGAGTCTAAACTAAAAAAGAATGAATGCATTTCAGCGGATAATTTATCAACAAAACAGAGCGGGTATTTATGTGATAAATGTTGAATACGTCACCCCCATTAATGAAGTGACGCTATATTTAACATACTAAAAACAAAACCCATACACATTAGGAGAAAGATATTTTACAATCGCTGAGTCACAACAGTGACTATTACTCGCTTCGACATTGCCGTTTTGGCTGCTGACGAGTGGAAATAGTTTTATTTCGAATGACAAAAGACACATGTTGTTACCACATATTGACGGCGAGTGGACTCCAATTTATATCTTGCGACTAAAGCGGAGGGCGAAATTCCTAAAGGAGGGGGGGAGGGGCGGATTTCCTGGGACACCGGTGTGAGTTAAATCCGGAATGAAACTCAATCCGGATTCGTGTAAATAGCCCCTGCATGAGGTCGAATCTAACAAGTGTCGTTCGAATGGTTCCTTTTGTACTTCCGTTTATAGAAAATCGACCTTTCCTGGTTAATTTGTTTACCAATTTTGAAAACTTTCTACCAGTTGCGTATAAGAAAGGCCTTATATTTATACTCTTTAATTTGGGTATTTCAAATTTTGCTCCTCATACATTACTTAAAAAGCTGTTACTACAATATATTAAATGTGACTTCCGCTATTAGAACTAGTAAATTGTTATTACAATTGTTATTATCATTATTATTATTATTATTTTTACATTAATAACTCTCTTCCTACACGCAAAAACCTTACCAGATGGGGTATATCATCAACCTCGGATTGTTCCTTTTACCCTGAAACGCTCTTACATGTGGTTGCAGGATGTCAATCGTACCTTCCACGGTTTACATGGAGACACGACTCTGTCCTCAACTTTCTCGCAAAAAAACACTACAACCTGTCAACAACTCTAATCTCTTCGTTGATCTTCCCGGATACAAAAGTCCATCAATAATAACTGGTGAGACGCATCGTCCAGATTTGCTTTTATCTATTTCTGATGACTACCTCTATATCCTTGAACTTACTGTCGGATTTGAATCAAACCTCGAAAACAACGTTGAACGCAAAAAAGCTAAATACATAGACGTTTAATATTAGACAACAAAAAGAACAATATAAAAATGTAAAATTTGTAAATCTCACGATTAGTTCTCTCGGTATTTTCTCAAAAGAATGCTCTACTTTTCTAAAGATGTTCAGTGATGTAGGTCTTGATAAGAAACACCAAAATTACTGCATTAAAAAATAACATCTATCGCCATTAGAACAACATATTATATTTTCTGCTGTAGAAACAAAGAATGGACAAATCCTGAATTAATGAACTTTTAAAATAGACGTATATATTCATATTTTCATTTGTATAATATTTAATTGATAGTTTATAGTGGTTCAAGTAGTCAATTGTAAATTACCTCATTGAGCGAGATTTATAATTGTATATATAACAAAATTAAAGATTTAAATAAAGTTGCCATTATTATTGTTATTATTAATAATATTATAATTTATTAATATATTATAATAATTTATTAATAAATTATAATAAATTATAATTTATTATTAACACATTTTAATTATTATTGTTATTATTATTATTAAAATCGTTATTTTATGGCTATTTAAATATAGTAAATTGTTCAAACTTTTAATAACGCAGTTCCTCTGCTCTATATATCTCGTGATTTCGATTTTCGAACAGTAATTTACTGTCTTGCCGAAATTGCAGGTTGGAGTGTTAGGAAGACACTTAAGGTGGGGGGTTAGGGTTAGAAAACTCATTAGGTGGGAAGTTAGGGTTAAGATCTAAGTTGTTTTGGGGTTAGCGGTTATTTCATGGCTAAGTGACAAAATTCTGACAATTATATACCTCGATTCCCTTGATGTTATCCAGTTAATGTGACTGCTGACCAACAATATTTCATGCTAATCCTAGGAAACCCCACAAACGTTTCATTTGCAGACAAATCCTTTATTTGCCAACAGAACTACACCCCCACGCCCCCCTTCGCGATGGCCCTGATTGCTTCTTTTAATACCTACCCCCATCCCCCTGATCAATGTTGCATCCAGAACGATGCGTGAGTGGGGGAAGGCTAAAAGGGATGACTCAAAAGGACCTTTCTGTTTTTTCTGTTTTTTTATTTTTCGTTAGGTTATGGATAGCTACGGTTAGGGCTAGGTTTAAGGTTCAAGGTTAGGATCAAGGTTATAAGGGTTAGGGTTAGGATTAGGATTGAGATTAGGGTTAGGATTAGTATTTCTAAAAAAATGTGAAGGTCCTTTTGAGTCATCCCTTTTAGCCTTCACTGCGTGAGTGAAAGTTTGCAAAGGTTTGATGTGAACAACAAATTCCTGCGAAAAAACAGTAGGTGTCCCAAGACTTTTGACCAGGATTGTACTTGTCAGGTGACAGGTTCAGCTCTATTTATGCTGAACATCACTTACACCATTGGCGTTGTGCATTTGTGCTGGATAAGAGTCTCGTTCGTGGATAACAGTGTTTACACAAGGCTGGCCTTACCTCAGACTGGCCTGCATTTGCCCCCAATTTTGACTCCTATTTCCATGAGGCCAGTCTGGCTCACAATCAGCCTTGCTTAGTTTAAAATATACTGTCGTTAATTATAGGGATTCAGGTTAATATTCTTAAAACTTTTTACATGGTGTGTTGTTTGAACCTGAATGCAGGAATAATGCCACCAGAAGTGATCAGGTCGGTCTAGCAACTGACCTGGCATTAACTAACTTTCATAAAATATGTACAATGGGGAGACTATATAGATTAAAAATTTTCCGTGTTCTTGCATTTAAAAATGGCTTTTGGAGATCCCTTACAGCAATGGATGAGACATGCTCGCGATTTATAGCGATGCATGCAAGATTAGAAAGACGGTGGTTTTTGCAATGTGGTAATGTTTTCGAATTGAGCTGTGAACTTTTTTTTGCATGGAAATTAGTTCCGACAGGGAATCAGAATTTTCCAACAGATTTTGTTTGTACGAATTTTTAATCAGGATAAATATACTTCAGTAATTATAATTCTGAAAAGGAAATTGCCCGACTTGTGATATAAAAAAGCACACCGGTAATCATATATACGCGTGTTCGTATGGATATGACTATGTTTTGATAAATTGTTTTGATTACTTTTCCCCATTTTCATCCTATTTTTAATTTTTTTCCCAATATTTTTCGCCGACTTACGTTGTAAATTTGCCCGACTTAGGTATATAGATGAGGAAAATTATGAACTTGGTGGTCCTTGATAGGATGGCGAAGGGAAGACCAAGGAAGACGTAATGGAAAGAAGTTGGTGAGAAGTGATTTGAACAGGAAGGATTTAAGCAAAGAACTTGCAGTCTTTGAAGATGCAGCCATGGCCTGGAAAGGTGCCATTGTGTAAAAACTGGCACCCTGCATGCAAGCATGGAAAATGGTCATAAAATGTTGCTGCTGATTATGATTCAAACAATTATATGTGTCAGACTTGAACCAGTACAAATATCGAAAGTAATCTGGCTCTGGTGGCAAGCAACTGGAAGGATATACTAGGTACAATCCCACTCAGGGCTCAGATTTTTCCTGAATTATTTACAACTTGTACAGCAACAATGTAACAAGTTATTGTAAAATTTGGGTATATGATATACCTCATGTAATATTATGATATGCCTCATGTAATAATAATAAGATACCTCATGTAATATTATGATTTCATTATTCTATATATAAATGTGAAAATTATGGAATGATATAGTTTCCTCTGCTTCCTTCTGTCTCATAAATAATATATATATATATATACAGTCACATGCAAGTATAATATTTCCATGTTTCTTTTACTGCAAATTAAACCTGAAATGTTTACCTGTGAATGGATCTGCTGCATATTTTCAGACTCTGTTTCAACAAAAGTATTTGATCGGATACAATCTAGAAATGGAGTACTCGATCGAGGGCGATCTTTGTCGTCTTGTTCACCCACAGGTTCACCGTAGCCACTGTTGCATCGTGTAGATTGTCCTGGTACTGTCTTGGTATTAAGTGAAGGCAAATTGGCATGCTGCTGTGTTCGTCGTTCAAGTAGACGGCTGGATTGCCAAGAAGCACGCGATCGATGTTCTCCTTCGGTTTCATGAAGGATCGTTGCTGACATTGTTGCAAAATGTTTAAATATTGCAGAAATAACACGACGATTCCATTTATCGTTCTTGTTGCAACTTTGATTTGTTCTAATTAAAATTGGTTGCTTGTACTTGTCAACATGTCATCGGCGCTGTTGCTAAGGGTATAACCAGGGTGGTTGCTATGGGGTGATGATGGACGCAGATAAAATTTCGTCAGACAAAATCCCGATAGCTTTTTCCGACTTCCAGCCATTCCCCTTTTAGTTTTATACTCTGGAGTGTACTTAGTTTATATGTTGTCATTTTCTGAAGCAAATCGCGAACAAACAAAGAAACAAACAAACAAAACAAACAAACAAACAAACAAACAAACAAACAAACAAACAAACAAACAAACAAACAAACAAACAAACACAAAGATTGAACTGATGTGTCAAATAAGATTATGGTAATTTTAACCATTAAAACACGATCTTCGTTCTTCTGTGGGCTTTTAATATCCCTAAAAGAGCATTAATTTGAAAAACTGGCGGCGGCTTTTGAATATTCTCGGGGGGAAATAGGGGTAATTACTGATAAGGAGATTCCTGTTTACCACCCAAAATATCGCGGGTTGTTTGACGCCACCTCTGTTGTTGTTCATGGTGGTGTTTTGCCTTTGGAAAGCTGGAACTAGAATTGGCACTACAAGTCTGCGAAAACTGGCTATCTTGGGGATCAGTGTTCCTGCAGTTTCGCAGTCACTTGCCTCATCACGACATTTCGCCACGTTGTCGAACGAAACAAGTAAGCTGCGGCTAAATGTTCGAACAATGTTGTACAATGTTAGACTGTTTAGGGCAATATTGTACAACATTTTTTGATGTTCTGATGTTGGATGAAATTTTGATCTTGGTCAAAGATTTCGCCCAACAAATGCTGAAGCACAATAGACCTCTTTCATAATGGCTACCATTTTAAATATTTTTTAATGGCATTTAAATTAGCCTTTATAACCTCGTTAGGAAGCGAAGATTATTTTCAATTGCTGACACGCAAACGAGGTCTTACAGGTTAATTAAGATGCACATTAATAAAGAATATTTAAATTGGGCGCCATTACTCTCTCCTCCGCAGAGGCTTATATATATTACTAGAAAAGGCGCGCATCCACCGCGCGCCTCCGATTTTCCTCGATCCACTCCCCGCGCGCTTCCCCATTTTGCCCTTGCATTTTGCCCAGACAAGCCTCTGCGGAGGAGACTGGAGAGAGGCGTCATTATGAAAGAGATCTATAAATGTTGCCTGTTGGATCGATACGAGTATACTGGTGAATTTACCGTGACTGTGATACGGATTTCTGTTATTGTGATACAGAATCCTACAATCTGTGACAATCGAAAAGGGAGCTAATCATGTCCATGAAGAAACAACTTGGAGATTTGGACTCAAAGCTCAAAGCACTACATTTGCGCCTGAAATGAATGAATGAAGTGGTCGAGAAAAAGGAAAGAGAAGCCATCGAAAGACTAAAACTTTAGAGCTAAAACTGACAAAAATCTCTTTCGTCTTAGAAGGATTTAGTTTCATATCGCTATGTGATGCCCAACTGACGCAATTTGAAAGAGCTAGTGGAGCCCAGAGTAAGAACCGCACTTGATTCACCAAAGGCAAAGAAGGATACGAACGCGCCTTGAAATGTCTTCGAGAAAAGTATGGCCACCCGAATGAAGTTGCTGGAGCCTATATCATCAATCTATTGGAGTTACCTTGCGTAAAATGAGCGTGACGTGCCTAAAATCCATAACTTCTACGAACGATTGTTGTTCAATATAGAGAGCCTCGAAACACTCGGGAAGTTAAATTCCATTCAAGGTGCCGCGTTTTACGTCATCGTAAAGAAGCTCGAGGGACTGGAGGGTTTACTGAGCTATTGGAAGCCCTCCGAAAGTGGACCGAAACTAACACTATCGTTGAGGGAGAGAACGACAAGCGTTGCAAACGAGATTCGGCCCTCTCAGGGGGCGCGCTTTCAACTCGCACGAAAGCGTCTATTGCGGCGTGTGATAAAGTGCCTTCTCCGATCGAGCACAAGAAGATACTGATGATAAAGAAGATGTGCTTCGATTGCGCAAGCGGTCAGCATGCGGAAAATGTTTTCAAGAGTAAAATGTCTTGCCGACATTGTCTGAAAAGGCATCACTCCTGTATATGTCAATCGCCACAACAACGACCAAGATGTCGCAATTTGATCTAAGCCTTGAAGCGCTAAAGGGAAATTTCGTTTTGAGAGCTCGTGTTACGAAAATTAACAAACGTGAATTGTTAACACTGGACAATCCTCACAACGAAGGAGAGAATCAAGGCACATCAACACTTGCGTGACATAGAATCGAACGACTTCTCATCAATGGATAAACTACCGGTGCATTTGATATTGGGCGCCAATGAATACTCAAAGATCCGTTCTCCTACGCGGCTAATGTACGTGTCGGGCGACCAGGTGAACCGGCTGGGGCTGAATTTACTCGCTTTGGGTGGGCCCTCATGTGGAATCCTGGTGTGGAATCCGGGGAGGGAGTTCCGTCGCTTAACAAATGTCTCGACGCTGGTTCGCCGCTTCAAGACAAGCTCTGGGATGTGCTGGTTCGTGGGCTGTTTCACGCTGTTGCCCTTGCAGGAAATTTGAGAAAGGCGTTTTTGCAGGTCATGCGCATCAGGGAAGGTGATCACCATTAACTCGAACGAAGTAGAGACTCTCCGATTTACGCGGGCGTTGTTCGGTATCGGTCCTTCCCCCTTTCTTCTGGGGTGTGTGATTGAGCAACACTTGGCAGATTGGAGCGCAATACTACCGGAGAGGGTAGCTGAGATCTCCCGTATCCTGTATGTGGACGATCTGATCTCTGGTGGCACCACCGTGACAGAAGCACGAGACTTGAAGAGGGAAGCGATCCAAATGGCACTCGAACGAGCCAGAGTTGGAATCTGCGGATCCTCTAGCAGAAACCGAGAGTGACGGAAACACTTCGTATGCCAAACAGCAACTGGGTTCCACCGCTGGGGAGGAGTGCAAACTGCTCGGACTCGCGTGAGACAAATCCCAAGGTACTTTGAGCGTGGGTTTCCCTGATGAGAAGGCCAATCCGACGAAAAGGGGGATCTTGGCAAAGCTGGCCCGTGTATACGATCCTCTTAGACTAGTACTTGTGTCACCAATGACACTCCAGGGCAAACTCATTTATCGTGATGATTGTGAGCTTTAAAGAGCGTGGGACACTACATTACCTGATGAGCTCGTCAAGCAGTGGGGAAAATGGGAAAGCGGTTTGCCCACTCGTTTAACAACTGTGCGGAGCCTGGCAGCATACCGAGAGCCTTAATTTAGACAACGTGGAGCTCCACGCATTTAGTGATGCTAGTGGTCGTGGTGTAACGACAGCAGTATACGCCGTGGTGCACCAGGCTTGCAGAATCACTCAAGGACTGGTGGCTGCGAAATCCAGGTTGGAAAAACGAGGCCTCACTATTCCGCGCCTGGAGTTGGTGGCCGGGAACATGGCTGCGAATGCAGTGGACAGCGTACGCCGCACACTGGAGATTTCCTGTCACTGTGGTCCACTGTTGGCTCGACAGCACAGTGGCGCTGCACTGGATCTGTGGTGGCGGAGGGTACATCGCCAGTTCCTGGCAAACCGCGTCCGAAAAATCCAGGAACACAAGCATCTAGTGGGGTCCGGGGGCATGCCCCCCAGCGAAATTTTGAAATCTAGAGTCTCTGAAATGCCATTTCCTGCATTTTGGGGGAAGATTTTACACAATACTGAAGGTTTGGAAAAGTCATAAAACACTAAAAAACAAGACTTTGCAGGATTTTAAGTACATTTTTTATTGTTTATTAAAATTTATAATATATTTCGTATTCAATCAGTGAAGTTGAATTAAGTTACATGCACGCGATACACCACCTTACGTCCAATAATAACATTTCAGTTGTGAATGATCACAACTGAATGATGCACCACCCCTCAAACGCCCTAGATAGAACACTGAATGATGCAACTTAATTTTTTTAAACACGTAAATTTTTGGCAGCATTATTATTGGGGGAGCTAAAGCCCATCCCACATCCCCCAGCCCCCCACCCCCCCCCCCCCCCCCATCCCCCAGCCCCCCACCCCACCCCCTCTTCCGCCGGCCCTGAACTGTCCAGCGACAAACGCGATGAGAGGCCGACCGCTCTCAATCCTGAGGCTCCGCCCTTTCATCCAAACAGAGATGCAGCTGCTGACAGGCCTTTCCTGATTGTGCTAGTAAAATTGGCATTTTCTGCTACTAGCAATGCTTGTTTTTTGTCCAAAAAATGCTCAAATTATGCTCGTTTTTCAAAATTATGCCTTTCTGGTTTAAAAAAATGCTTTCTTTTATTTAAAGAAATAAAGGCATACAATATGAGGTCTCGTATGTTTTTCGGCATCTGAATCAAGATAAAAGCACCTTACGCTTTCTGTTATACCGATTTAACAGTTAACACATGTTTCTGTTACTCAAAATTTTCTGGTAATAGATATAGCCATAGGGCTCCTAATATAACAAATGAACATAAATATAACAAATGAACATAACGACAACTGTTGAACGTAGTCCTCACAGTCACAGTAAAAGGTTTTATGATATAAAAAAACTCAGATGAAAGCTACTCTTCCACAAAACTCAGATGAAAGCTACAGTTGAAAAAAAACTTTGAAACACATAAAAGCGTAATTTAATTATACATTTGACCAAAAAAACCATAAAACCGGCCAAAAATTCAAAATTATGCTAGCAGTGCTTTTTTGAGAAAAAGTGCTAAAAAATGCTCGTTTAGCCAAATTATGCCAAAAAAGTGCTAGCACAATCGGGAAAGGCCTAGCTGCTGATGCAAACCTTAGAAATAGAGACGTAGCTGCAAATGAGCAGGAACTATAAGGTTTTCACTGGATAACTAAGTACCTATATATGGTTCTATTATAGAACCATGTGATGAAATACTTAGTTTTATATTGATATGCTATTTTCTGGGTGTAGGCTATTTCAGATACGCGGTGACCAGGAGCTCTTCTGTATCTGAAATAGGCTCCACCGTTTTCTAGCAAATGCCTAGCAAATGCCATTTTGAATTTGAATTGCCCGCGAAAACACCCAAACTGGTGTTGGTCAATGTTGTACAACAATATGTTCGAACGCGTTTAGCCCCAGCTTTAAGTGTTTATGAAACGAAAATTAAACTTTAGTTATTTAAACGAACTGCTAAAATAACGAGGAATGGTTATTTAGAGCTCTTTCATATCTCACGTCGTTCTTGAGATATTTAGACTTTTGTGATATGCAAATGATAACCAACTTCACAAGGTTTGCAAATTTTCAGAAAATCAAGTAATTACAAATATAGTAAATTAATTTGACTTCGTTATTTTGGTGTAATGATGTTAAGTTTCACAAGATATATACCTGATTTTCTAAAAATGTGTAAAAACCTCATTTTACATTTGTGTTTCGGACAAACATTGGACAAATTATAGGAAATTGGAAACAATTAGCATATCACAAAAGTCTATAAATATCTCAAAAACGACGTGAGATATGAATTAAAGAGCTCTAAATTAAAATTCTTCGTTATAGAAGTTCATTTAAATAACTAAAACTTAATTTTCGTTTCATAAACACTTTAAGCTAAGGGGCTGTTTATATCTGCTGGGCTAGCCCGGCTAACCGGGCTGAGTTGACCTCAGACCTTGGTGTCTGGATATCCTCAGACCTGAGCTGTTGGAGCAAGCACGTTTCCGCGCAGTCAACTCGTGCAAACCAATTATACTGGGGTACATCAGGCGAGACACACGGTACATTCAAAGCACTGCAAAGAAAACCATCTACCTGGCACTAGTACACTGTAAAAACAGATTGGTCAAAACAACCAATTGCTTCGGTTGTCTCAGACTAAATTGACCATTTTTTTCTGGGTTGAAACAGCCAAATTTATTGGTTGAAACAACCAAACTGTTATTTTTCTTTAAAGTGCCTATAACGTCTATGGGGATTTAACATATTTGTAATCTATGGATTCTCCTGAGATAAATTGTAATATATCTTGTCAGCTGAAAATTTCATCTTCATAGACTTTTTTGCTGTTAAAGTTGACGGAAATGACGTCAAATCGGGAATCTGTCTATATGAAAACCTCTTTACAGATGCCCGATTTGACGTCATTTCCGTCAACTTTAACAGCAAAAAAGTCTATGAAGATGAAATTTTCAGCTGACAAGATATATTACAATTTATCTCAGGAGAATCCATAGATTACAAATATGTTAAATCCCCGCAGACGTTATAGGCACTTTAAAATAACACATGGCTAAGCTTAGTTGCTGTAGACCCGTGTGTCGTACCACATATACGTACCCTGCACCAGCAGATATACTAGATCTTCAAGCAACACTACCGTTACAAAGTTCATAATAAGCAAATGTAAAACAACTACCTACCAAAGATCGTACTTGATAAGAGTCACCACAATAGAACACGAACTAAATCTATGTATGCAAACCTTAATTTATTCAGATCATGCAACCATGCTCAGATACTACTTTAAATCCCTGGCAAACACCTATAACTGTGATAATCCTAGATCCTTTAAAACTATCTGCTTGAAGTGTAATTCGTCTCGTAGCATTACTCGTACCATCACTTGTTGTTCTTAATATTAGCTAGACTAATCAAATACAGAACGGCTGTGGATCGGGGGGGGGGGAGGCAATGGTGTGTTTCTGCGCTTGGCTTTGGTTATCTCGATCCTTACCATTTGATGATGCGTTATTGATCATAACTAATCTTGACGTGGTGTAGAAATGGAGTATTGCGGCCCTCCTGAGCTACGCTAAAGTTGTTGTGTATTATTATTAAATTAACAGTAATTATTTATTATTATTATTTGTACATGTACTTTTAAATTCTGGGTCCGCAGTAATTGGCTATGCTGTTGCGGTCATCCTGCCATTGTTTTATTACTATATATAATGTATCTATGTTAGGTTTCTTTTTTGGTGTTTTTTTTGCACAATGGTGAAGCTAATAAAATAAAATAAAGTTCTGTCACGAAAGTCTTTCCTCAATTACCCAAAGAGATCATTTGAATTAACTTGATGCTCTTCTTACAGCCAAACTAAGCCAGTTCTGCCTTGAAATATCATTTTGTGTGTCTATAGTAGCCGTGATAAGAATTTGTCAAATCGCGATTCGACAAATTTGACGATGTTTTGGTGTTTATATTCACGTTTGACGTCGAATAAGCTCGCAGCCCTACTTGCTATACTACTATAGCGATCGTTAGTCAATCTAGACACCCTTCGCACGTTTTCTACTAAATTGATGTCAAACACACGCGAGACTAGCGAAACAATACCAAATTTATACTAAATTTGACACCATTTCAGCCACATTTAAAAATAGAAAGTGTCGTTTCAAAATTCTCACAAATTACATTTAGGAAAAAATAGAAAGTGTCATTTCAACATTTTCGCGTGTTAAAAAAATAAAATGTGGTACGAGCCCACTCTCACATATTAAAAAATAGAAAGTGTCATTTCAACATTTCCACAAATTTGTCGAATCGCATTTAAAAAATAGTCGTTTCAACATTTTCACAAATTTGTCAAATCACATTTAAAAAATAATCGTTTCAACATTTTCACAAATTTGTCAAATCACATTTAAAAAATAGAAAGTGTCGTTTCAACATTTTCACAAATTTGTCAAATTACATTTAGGAAAATAGTCGTTTAAACATTTTTACAAATTTGTGTGTCGTAAAAGTGTCTCACGCGTGATAAAATTGCCACCTGTTATGCAAATTAGGTTATTGCCACCTGTTAATAATAGATTAGTCCGTTTGTTCACTATTTTCAGCGTTTGTCGCCTCTCACTTCAATGTTTTTGTGACCATACGCGTAGGAGTCAATACCATTTTCTAAAAGGTATCGTTTATCATCAAAACAGGATAGCGACACTTTATTAATTTCGTAACTACCGAGCTGATGTTTGACACTTCTAATGGTCTTCATTGTGTGTCGCAACTGTTTCTGCTCGAGTAACACACTTTTGTAATCTTCGTGTCTGATCACTTTTTTAATTATATTCTTTCTAATACCTTTAGCGGTTTTCCCGCCGCCTCCACCCTCTTTCAAATAGCTGTACATTTTACTGCGCAACCCGACGAACTCGACAATTGGCGTTCCAGCGCACTCGTCCTTCATCTTCCCAATAACTTTCTTATTCTCTCTAAAAAAGAATGGGCTGTCTGCAGGGTAGTCGCTATTATCAAACTTTTCGCACTCCATCATAAAGTCGGAATAAACGTCGTCAGTTTTGATTGAGTACAACAGACTGTCAGTGTCAGTGAAGTGCAATCTGCAGGTGTCGCTAGAGTACTTTTTCATGATGTAATTATAGTGAAAATCGTACATCAGCGTTTTGCTCAAGTCTAGTATGCACATACCCACATATGCAGGTCGATTTAGTGTCAGCGTTTCTTTAACTTTATGGACAGCGACTAGGTTCTCGCTAAATATTTTGCAAGACACGAACGTCGGCTTCGAGACAAGCTTTTCTAATTTCTTCGCAGTGGTCACTAATCTTACGTCCACACGCTTCCTCAAGTTTTCCATCGTTTTTCCGAACACACTGTTGTTCATTAACTTGAAGAAGTCCTTCTCAAAAGCGTTCTTAGCCGCAGTTCTTTTGACTGTGTTAAAGTCAATGTACTTGCCTAACCACTTGGACTGGTCAAACTGTAGGACCCTGTGAATCTTATTGATTTTTAACCCAATATCCATGTACAACTGCAGGTTTCCGTAGTGACACACGTACTTTTTTTTGTCCATCAAATTAGTCACCAACTTCTTCACACCACCAACACTCACGTTAAACTTATTTTTTATTTTTGTGCAGTACTCCGACAACATGTCAACAGTTATCTCCATCTTCTCAGGAGCCACCGGGTAATCGTTGTGTAGGTCATGCAAATGAGTTGGATACTCCAAGTCGACTTCAAGCAGCAGACCCTTTTCACTATTGTTGTGATAGTCGTGTAGATTAACCTTTTTTATTTCTTTCTCAGTCAACCACTTGAAGCCACCTGTAGGTAGACTTCGACTCATTGCCCACCCATATAAATTGTTGGCGTCAAGGCACATCAAATACTTCGACTCTTGCGCTTTATCATACCCCTTCATGTATTTATTATTCGCCACGCCATGTCTGTTGCATATATAGCTCACACCACCACGCATACCTAATTCTACGAACTGGAACATGTCGATGTCGGACAATAATTCGAGTTCCACTCCGGTCATCTTTAGCATGGCGTCCCAAGCCAACCCAGGCGATGTGAAATAATGGCAAGGGTCTAATTTATACTCACGATGGCATGTCTTTCTAAAGTTCTCAAAAACGTCGGCAAGCAAGAGCACGTCACTTTTCAAATACAGGTCGTGATACCCACCCATGTTTTCAACGTCGAAGTAGTCCCACACATTGCAAGCGCGCTCATGCATTTCTTCCGTAATGTGCTCGTCATTCAGAACGCTGTAAAAGTCCTTTTTGGAGGGTAACTCGCTTTCGTCGAATTTTTCAAAGGAGTCCATGTAATCATAGGGATAGACCCCCTTTCTTGTCATAAGTGCCAACCCCTCATCACGAAACACTTCTGACGTGTATTTGAAAGCGTTCCTTTGTAGGTTCCTCACCAAGTTGTCTAGACCACTACCCATGAACTGAAAGCTGTCCAAGAACACCAAGTTTTTTCCAAGCATGAACGCCATGTACTTCTCCATGTTGTTCGGTATCACATTTATGTCTTGACCAAACTTGCCAATCTCCTGCATAATGAAATGGCTATCGTAGCCGCGCAAGTTATGAAAGATCACAGGGATTTTGTCAGTCAACTTGAAGTTCACATTACAATCGCGATGTGCGGACCCTCTGTACTTACCTGACACGTGACAGTGGTCTCTCACTCTAACGTCAGAACCAGTGTACTCAACACTGCAAATATGACAACTCTTAGCCTCGTCAAAGTTCTTCTTATCAGCATTAGTCAGTATCATTTCTTTGTTAAAGTGACTCTCAGATGTCTCTTTACAATATTCGACAATTTCTAACATCTCCCCAATGAACTTGTTGACTGCATTTTCACCGCGATACACTTTTACTGGCTTACTGTACTCGTTGTCGTAGCAACAAACTAATTTATACCCATAACCACAGTCGACGTGCCTCTGGTAAGCATTTGTGTAGCTACTCTCGCTTGATGGTGTCGCTGTGTGCACCTTCTGTGTGATAGCCTCAAAGTCTGCATACACCACAAATGGTACATTTAATTGTCTGCTAAAATTCTCATATTTCACTTTCGCACCTTTTTGTGGCATTTTAATAGCTTGCTTCCCATTGATGACCAAACACACTTCAATATGACTTTCAAGCACGTCCGCACGGGTGAAACATTGCAAACAATACCTACAAAAGTGCTTTCTCGCCTTATACTTTGTCTGACGGTACATGAATTTGTCGAAATCGCGAATGTACACATAATGCTTGTTGCCCACGTCATTAGTTATCAACAATAGGTCCATATGGTCAGGATACGCCTCCTTAGAAACGTACACAGGGAATGGCTGCTTATTTTCATACCCAAAAACATTTATGCTAATATCGTTTGCCTTTTCGATCTTGTTGTAGTCTTTGAGTGTGACTGGGAAGTCAATTCCGTCATAGTTCAGCTCACCGACATGCCTAGCGTACTTTGACGTTCTGTCAGAGTTTTTTCCAACAGGAAATTTGTGTGCAAGGTGGCACCATCTAAAGCACTCGTTGTCATCATCGTTATTTACGTTTATCAGACCCTTCATACTGTTGCGCAGCTCCTTTGGCAACACAATGTAGCTACTCCCATGCAAAGGTCTGTAAATAGCGACATTAACGTAGTGTGCATCTATTTTGTCGATAGTCCACCCAGACCCCTCAGATAACCACCCAGCTATCCGCGTCAAAATCTGCTCCGATCCACGATTGGCAACACCCTCGATGTCATGCTCGTTAATGACGACAAACGTTTCGCTGTTAAAGTAGGCAGTTTTGTATGTGGTCTTATCACGCTCTAAAACTTTCTCAAAAGTGACCTTGACTGTCTCCACCACTTTCATTCCGTTGGTCTCACCCAGCTCACGTCTCAAAAGGTTAGTGACAGCACTTCTACTAGCGTTTACCTGATTAATGTCTCTGTCGTCAATCACTTCGACTCCATAGGACCTTGTGAACCCTCTCAGTGCTCGATCCAACAAATGTGTTGACGGTGTGAGGTCTTCGACTACAGGTTGTGTTTCTTGGTCTCCAAAAAAGCCGTGAACGTTGGTCGCTTCATCTGTTAGTGAATTGACAACGGCTGCACTCGTCTTATGCGTCCGTCTTTTTGTCAGTGGGTTTTTCACAGTCCGGCTCATTGGCTTCTATATACTACACTTGTTTTTTTCCTAAACCACTCGTTGTAATAATTGTCATCACTTTCACACCATCCCAGCTTTGGGTACACCACCCCAAACAAATTGTCGTCGAACAAGTCTTTCACCTTCCCGTCTTTGAGGTCTGACACCTTCTTGAGTGTCTTGACTCGTCTTCTATGACACAACCTAATAATGTAGTATCCATATCTGCTGACATTTCTACCCTTTATCAAATTGTATGAGTGCAGCACATTGACAACTTTCAGGAAGTCCTCTTTTATCAACTCAAGGTGCTCACCCTTCACAACGTTCCGTAGTCTTCTCCCCATCCACCAAGACCGTTTGTGAACGCTTTTTAGTCGCGTGAGTCTCATGTCGCTGTAACTCTGAGTGTAGCCCCATTCGGTGTCACCACACTTTGGGCATGCGTACCCACCACAGTCAGTGATGTTTTTCACAACGTCACAATCCGAGCAGTGGTGAATTCTGAAGGTGTCTCCACACTCAGTTCGCGTCTCACTCGCGATTTCGTCAATTGTGTAACCGTAGCTCATCTGCCTCATAAGTTTGTCCATCACTCTTATACTACTCCAACATATTTTTTCACCGAACTAGTACCCATAGCGCTATTCCACTACCCAAGCCTAGCGCGCTAACAAACAATAATTGGTATTCCTTCATTTCCGCACTCGGTTGGTAGTAATCCGCAATCTTCGGGGAGTTAGTGAACACTCGTCCGCCGTGCTGAATAGTCATCGCTCTTCCAAGCTCCTCCAACGCGCGGCTTGTGTCATTAATGTCAGCATTAGCATCAGAGAGCCGTTGTCGTAAACGCTGGATCTTATCTCTCTTGGCGACTTCGTTTTCAGACCACGCTTCTTTAGCACTGGCTAGCTGCTCCAACGCGTGGTTGTGTCTTTCCATCTCAGCTTCATAACCCGAGTGATTAAACTTTGAAAACATAAAGCCAGCGCCTGCAAAAGCCACTGCATTAAAAATCCCTCCAGCCACGACACTCACCATTAACTTACGTTGATTTGAATGGGTCTGTCGGTATCCACTTTTTCGATTGCATCCATTTTACTAACAGCGTTCCTGCACCAACAGCTGCAGCAAGTTTCACTGTGCCTTTCACTGTCTCTGGTGTTCCCAATGGTTCCCCCAAAGCCTTTTTAGAAATCATACTCACTGCCACAGCACCAGTCGTGACAAGTAGCGCATCGTACAATTCGTTCATAAGTTCTTTTCGATCGATCGCAGTCATATACATTGTCGTGTGTTTTGTTCAAGAGTCAAATGTGTCTAACGCTGGACGACGAGTTTTGTGGTTCTCTAACATACTAGCTGCTGCAGTGCTCACAGGTTCCAGTCGTGCTTCTTTTTCACTGCTAATTGTGTACCATAGCGAAGCAGCGGCGATGACAACACCAAGTGTTCCGACAATATAACCATAGCTCCACTCACTACCCTGTTCTTCGTTGACTATCATTTCACGCATTTTCTTTTCTTTCGCAGCTTTCGATATCTCAGCCAACTTTTTACCAGCAGCGACACGCTTTGGGTCCTTCACCTTAACACTTTTCACATCAGCCGTGATCTTAGCTTCAACAGCCGTCTGTGAGTCTTCAACCATCTAATACACTATCACGTGTTATCTTACTCACAGTTGACCTCACAGGCGTCTCACAGATGACCTCACAGGTGTCTCACAGTTCCAGACCAAACGCGCTAAAAATTAGGATTTTTTCTGGGAGTATAACATAATGACTCAAGACCGAGAGGTTAGCGAAGAAGTTATTGACCGCTTGCTGAGAACGGCCTTTGTCAGTGTGTCTACCCCACGAGTCGACAATGGACCCAACGTCTTAAACGAGTACTTTTCAATATACAATCTGCTCGACCTCAGACGTGAAGAGGTGTTAATAAAACAGCCTATCCCCCAGGTCGACTGTGCGAGGCATCTTCACGACACTTGGATCGATCTTCGAGAAGATAGAGCCAAGGAGATTGCTGATAGATTATCTAGCATAATCCCTGTGTGGTGTTACTCATCATTCAAGTACCTTATGTTAGCAAGTGATGTCTACTTGAACAACCCTAGTGGGTCCAACGGTACGTTACTCGGTAACTTCCTCCAAGTGTTCTTAGTGACCCTTATATGGAAACCATGCCCAACCAAAGCCAAAGCGTGGCTAGAGCTCGCCGCAAACCGCGACGTTCACGTTTGCAAGGTGGGGTGTAACGAGATACTAGGCGCGGATGATATCAGGGACCACGTGCTCTCACCCGCCCACAGACACTTTGCGAGAAATAAAAACGTGTACACCTGTCACCCGTGCGGTGTGGTCACCAACGACCCACTGTATCGCTTGAGACATGAGAGCTCGAAGACTCATCTTGAAAACTTAGAGCTCCAGCGGATATTCAACATGGAACGACGGTTTCCACCAGAATAAAAAAATATTTCTCTGGGGGTATAGTAACCATGAGAAAAGTTGGTAGACTAGAAATCGTGATTGGTCCCATGTTTGCAGGAAAAACAACAGAGACCCTTCGTAGGTTAGTCACGTTAAGTAAATCAGGGCTCAAAGTCCTTTACATGAACAACACAGGTGACACTAGGCGAACTGACCACGCGTTCTCCACACATCGTCAGACCATTGTTGTTGGATCAGACAGTTTACCTGCAAAGTTAATCACCAACCTTCCGAGTTCTTCCGAGATAGCCGATTATGACGTCATCGGAATTGATGAGGGCCATTGGTACTCTGGGTTACTCCCAATTATTCGCGAACACATTAAAGCTGGTATTCATGTCATTATTTGTGGTCTCATAACAACAGAGCACTTAAAAAGACTTGGTGAGCTCGACACATTGTTCCCAATGGCAGACGACATCACATTTCTAAAAGCGTATTGCGCCGTTTGTCGTGACACTTACGGAACAACTGTTGAAGCGCCATTCAATTGGAGATACAACCCAGAACCATCGTTCGTTGGTGGTGCTGAGCAATATCGCGCAGTGTGCAGACGTCATCATCCTTCCACACAAAATTAAGGGTGTTCTCGGATACCCCACTTTTTTAAATTTGTACATTGGTCACATGAAGCGTCCAATGTACCGTAGAAACATTTTTTCACACAGTGGTCAGAAGGTTTGTGAAATAAAGAGAGAAAGTTTCGCAGATATTTTTATCGAGTTAAAAAACGTCTTTAAAAAATGCTAGAACAGTTGTCACTTCGAGCGTCGTCTCAACAACGAGAACGAGTGCTAATTCGACTTATTACTCGCTGTCTAAAAAGTCTCTTTACAATAGTGTCTCTCGTGGTTACTCAACGCTGATTTATTTTTAAATTTACGAAAACACTGGGAACACTGAAACCCAACGTCAAAGAAATATTTTATTACCGTGGTAATAGCGTCGTCGTACGAGTCACACAAGAGTGTTAGATAACCAGCGGATTTGTATCTGAGTAGCAGAGACTCCTGCTCTTTGGATGTCTTGCCTGTGCCACCTGGATTCTTGAACTCAATCACGAGTCCGCTGTGCTGTCGGTTTGCATTGGCAATAATCAAGTCAGGCGTTCCACGTTGGTAACCTTTTTTCCACGAATTTATTCTTTTACTCGAGGTGTCTTGATTCTCACCACAAGCGGCTATCAAAATAGCTTCTGGATAATATTTCCTAAGAAAACCGACGACTTTCGTGTGGAGATCGAACTCGGTGATCATTACGAATTGATTGTGTTTGAGACCGACGTCAGCTAAACTTTTTCTAACGCTTGGTAAGACCTCTGAGTGCACCCACCTTCCAAAGTGTTTCGCACGCTCCATTTTACTTGAGAACACCAATGAGTAGACCCCAAGTTCGTTGATAAACGAGGCCTGCTCTATCTTCATTTTACAATCAGGTTCGACGTGGTCGTTAACTGCATCTTTTGGTTGAGCATAACCTAGAGCGCTCGCGACTTCTTTTGCTTTGAACCATATGTCACCGTTGTGATTAGCCGTCGTGATTTGGTGACCGTCGAAATCAAATAGTTGAGGTGCTGTGGAAGTCATCGCTATATTATAGTCTCCTACAAAAAAAAACTACTCAACATACATGTAGGTGTCAGGTTTTTTATAGATTTGGTTTGTTGTGTACCAATGCAGCAGGTGTGTTTTATTAGTCTTCAGTTTTCTACGTCGTCTGAAAAAGTTTATAATGTTACGAACCAGTTTTCTAAGCCAACCCATTACATAACTTAGGTCACGTCTCCTACCACTCCTACTTTGTCTGACTCTGGCAACATAATAGGTTTGCCGTAAGTCTTTTTAGACCTCATGCCAATCTCAGCGTGGAGCTCGAGAGTCACGTCACCGCGGCCAAATGACCCACCAGCTTTGAACATGTGGTCAGTCGTCTTATTTATCTTATATATTTCATGAGGTCTCGAAACACATGCTCCCATTTACTTTACACCATATTCCTTCATCATTTCTCCACCCATGATTATGATGTCTCGGTTCGTCATGTAGCCACTCACGATTTTCACACCGTAGAATTCTATCAATGATGGGTATGCATAAGGTGCGAGTGGTATTCTTGGTCGATGTATTCCAAAAATTGTTCCATAGGGTGTGCCTATCTTTTTCATATTTGCTATGAAGTCTGAGTCGGCTGACTTAACGTTGTTGACTCTGACGTGTGAATTGTCCATTTGCCAGTGTATTGATATCATGTGCATTTTACTTATGTCAACACCACTCGGAATAGTGCATATGCTCTCCATTGCTGGGATGCTACCACCATACGCGAGTCCATTAGTCATACCAGTCTTGTACCCTATGAACTTATCCCACTGACCATCGTCGTTCGATATAATTGTCTCCCAATTTGATCCAGCGGTGCGAGTAGGTAACCTCACTACGACAAAAATGGAAAGATCACACCATTGCATACTCGGGCAATTAAAGTGAAGACCTGACTCAAGTGGGATTGGTGTTAGCACGGGGGATAGAAAACTTTGGCTTACACTGCTGATGCCAACAATAGGACCATAAGCCGGGTTGTTTTGCACTAATTTACTTGTTTCACCAATGGCTTTCACTTTGTTTGAACCATTGGTGTGAAATTCCACATTTTTCAAGGCGTGTGTGCTAACGTTGAAGTCGAGCACAACATTGTAGGACTGACTCTTGAGGTAGCTTGATAGCAATTGCTCTAGAGTTCTTTTATTGGTGACGTCTGAGTCATCGACTGGGTCTGCTACGTTTTTTATCGCTGAGCCTTGCATGTCTATTATTCCAGACATCCTTCCACCAGTCGCGCTTAGTTTAGGATCTTCGTCCAGATGCCTTTTCGTTCTCTTTAGTATTTTATCGTGAGGGTCGTCAGACTCATACCCATAGTTTAGACTCATTACTACTTCAAGGTGTATTTGGTTAGCAGATAGCCAGATACTGCTGAGAACCCCAAGATTATCACCAACGTCGTCGTGGTGTTTGACTTACTCGCAGTGACTCGCGTAGTGTGCTCTGTTTGATTGGTGGTGACCACTGTTTTCTCCACGGGTGGCACTACTAGAGTATCCAAGTGGGGTTGCGAGTCCTGGTGAACTTTTTTATGCTTCACTTTTGACGCTCGGTGGTAGTTCAACCCATCGTTATACCCAAATGTCATCCCAGTTTCAGACGAAGTTCTGAGCACGTTATTGTAACCAACAATGGGGTCCTTTAACAAGACCATGCTTCTGGGGATCAGCCAAGTGTTGGGTGTCACAGCTGTGTCTAGCTTAACTTTGATCTCACTAATCGCTTTGTTCATAAGGTTGATCCAAACACTTGGTGAATACTGAACCACACCGTCTTCAACGATGCCTCTAAAGATTTGTTGTGTTTCTCGAGCACTAGCCCTAGTTCCCACGATGCTTTGCTTTGACTTCGCTTGGGCTCCAAGAATGGCACGCATGTAAACTTCAATCGATTGGTTTAGCAGTTCTTGTCCTAATGGTGTGAACCCGTCAGAGTGTCTTGGGCAATACCGACGATAATCACCTTGGATGTCCTTGATGTATCTATTGTCAACATCAGTCAATGGTACATGACCTTTCAAAAGTCGCCAGTCAGGGAGGTACAGTCTTAAGATGTTGTTAATGTCAACTTGACTCTTACTCAAACGAAACATCACACGACGAATGGTGAAGTACACGTGAAACCTCATGAGACTCACGATTTGCTTTGGGACGTCGACTTGATAACTTAAGTTCTGTAGAGACACCCCTGAGCGATATGTAGCGATGTACATACCTGCGATCGCTTGATAGTAACTCTCCGTTAGAGTCCAAACTGTGTTAACGTTACCACCAATTGCCTTGTCGTTGTGACGTCTTTTGGTGTCGATGAGTATTCTCGGTAGATTTGATTTGAAGGAATTATTGTCGTCAACAAAGACGTCAAAATTGTGGGTTGGGTAATTTAGGACGTATGGTGGAAACGTTGCGACTTCTCTGTAGCTCTTGTGGGTCTCCGTCAGTAGTAACTTTGGGACACGCCCATCGCTCGACCATATTCTTGGGAATCTTGGTGTGTTGCTAAGGAATTTCGCGAAGCCCTTGTTCTTCGTGAACTTTGATGACTTTATGTTTATCATGTCAGAATACTTTGGACCTGACTTGAAGTAAATGTCAACGGTCTTGACTGTTTTGTTGTCGTCCGCAAGGTTGTACCCAAACTCAAACTTATCTAGTTGCGCATTTGGAAATTCACTAAGAAGAATTAGTTCACCTTGCTTTCTTTTTGTTAGCATCTACATAACACACACTATATTATATGGTCAGGGTCGTAGTGTTGATTAGAGGTCCAACGGAAACTGTGGATCTACCAGAGGCACTTTTGACGTTTGGCTCAGATCCTCACTTACTAGTAAAAAAAGCGACCATCTTTTGGGACTACGTTAACGTGGAGACCGGTGTGAATGATGAAATAAGTTACAACAGCAACAAACACGTTTTTGAGTCTGGGTACCACACTTTTAAAATGATTGCCGACGAATTGAGAGGATTAGGGGCTATCGAGCTAGTAGCCAACAAACACAATTCAAAGTGTGCGATAAGAACTGACCAACAATTAGAGCTGTTTAAATTTGGAGAACTCTTAGGGTTCAACGATAACACAACGATAAGTAGTAGTGGTTTGGTCAGCCCTAATGTTGTGGATGTTAACAAAGGGTTGAAGTATGTACAAGTGGGTTGTAGCATTGTGAACAGACCTGAGAACATTGTTAATGGTAGCAAAAGCGAGGTTATCGTTGAGCTACCATTGACCACCACTCAACCACTGAAGAGCTCTGTTCAACACTTCTTCAACATTGAGTCGAAGGTGTCGATAAACAAAGGCGCTTTCACACAGCTGGTGTTTAATGTGACTGACCAAGATGGTAGTGGCGTCAATGTTGGTGACATATTGTTGGATTTGTATGCAACGCTTGAGTAGCTAGACGTGCGCTAATGTAATGAGTCTAAACTATGGGTATGACTCTGGTGGTTACACTGAAAAGCGACGTGTAGACGACAGTCCTCAAAAGTTGACGGTGCTTATTGAAGGTGTGGAGAAAGTCGTAACTTTTGACTACAGTGTAGTAGCCACATACGATAACCCACACGTTGTAGTCAAGACAGCCACTGTGTTTTGGAGCTACAATAACGTGGCGAGTGATGTCGATATTCAATTCATACACACTAGATCAGGAACACCAACGCGAGTGTTTAAGGCGACTCGATTGGGTGGGGGCTACTACAACTTCGACGCGTTGGTTAGAGCTATACGACACGCGCTCAGGGTGGTTGATGTGGGCTTTGTGGTGGAGAAGCTGATGGCCACAGGTAAAAGTAGGGTCAAAGCTTGGTCTTTGAGGATTTTCAACTCCACCGCATACGAACTTAGGCTAGGTGACATTGGGCTTTTGCTTGGTTTTGCGAAGGACTCAGGAATTACGTTAGACGCTAAGTGGCACGACAGCCCAAACAAGATTGACATGAACAGAGGTCTAAAGTATGTAGAAGTCTCGTGCGACGCTGTTGAGACGGAGAGCAACGTGGGCACTGATGGGAAGCGTAGTAATGTGATCACAACATTGCCAGTGCCCACCGAGCAGTCTCTAGATGGGGGGATACAACGTTATGCGTATGTTGAGTCTAAGGTGAGAATTAAAAAAGGTATTTACCCAAGTATGACGTTTCGTGTCAAACCAAACAATGGTGACGCTGATGTTGGCGCGGTGTTGTTGGAACTGTATATTGTGTGAATTATATGGAGCTTGGTGTGGAGACAGAGCAGGGGTTGAGAGACATTTATTATAATCCTAAGACGGGGTACAGTGGTGTAGAGAGGCTGTATCAAAGTGCGTTGGGAGACGGGTTGAAAGTGACTAGAAAAACAGTGAAAGAGTGGTTGACAGCGCAGGACACTTACACTAGGTACAAACCTATTGTGAGAAGACATAAGTTCCGCGCGACTTTTGTTGGATTTCTTGGTGAAGAGCTCCAAATGGATCTAGTGGACATGAGTAAGTACTCAAAACAGAATGGAGGGTATTATTGGATATTGACAGGCATTGAAATATTGAGTAGATATGCTTTTGGCATTGCAGTTTATAGAAAAGACACTAAGAACATGACTAAGGCTGTTGGAAAATTGTTGGTTGACTTTAAAGATCGATTTGGAACCATGCCTAAGTTAGCCCAATTTGACGATGGACTTGAGTTTTACAACGTTGGTGTGAAAAATTTGTTGAAAGAACATGGTGTTGAATATTTCAGCACTAAGAGCGATAAAAAGGCTGCTGTTGTTGAGCGTTTTAATAGAAGTCTGAAGAGCATTATGTGGAAGTACTTCTATGCCCATGGAACGTACAAATGGATTGACGTTTTGGACCAGTTCGTGAGCAATTACAATAGCAATGTGAACCGCAGTATTATGATGAAGCCAAAGGATGTCGATAAGTCAAATGAAGGTGAAGTTTGGACCACTTTGTTTGGTCACCAATTTGCAGACAACCCATTGCCAAAGTTTAAGATTGGTCAATCGGTGAGAATTAGTAAATACAAGAGTGTGTTCACAAAGGGCTATGAAGCCAACTTCACTGAAGAGCTGTTTAAAGTGGTAAAGGTTATTCGTGGTGATCCGAATGTGTACGAAATTGAGGACCACACCGGTGAACAGATTATTGGTAAATTTTATGAACAGGAATTATCGCTGGTCAATAGGAAACATGGTGACGATGTGTACAGAGTTGAAAAGGTGTTGAAAAGAAAGAAAGTCAGAGGGAAGAAGATGGCGTTGGTCAAATGGTTGGGTTATGAGAGCAAACATAATTCGTGGATACTAGAAAGCGACATTCAAAATGTGAGCTAATGTAATATGGCTGAAGGTGGGGAAGGTAGGGAAGGTTTTGACGAGATTCAGATGGAGAAGCTTGGTAGAGCCTACACTGACGATCAATTAGATGTCGAACTTGAGAGCGCCACCAAAGCTTACAATTTACTCGACGATAGGTACACCAGTGGTGACATGCCAGATATTGTGCGCGTCGAGTACGAAAAATTGTATGGGAGAGTGGCTAGACTACAGGGTGAGCAAGAGAGGAGGTTTCTAGAAAAAGAGACGTCATTTATCGACACTGATGGTGGTAAGACGGTGACAATAAGGGGGACTAACACAGAAGTCCCAACAGTAGAGTTTGTTGAACAGGAGTTATATGGTGACGTCAATGACGTAAGTTTCAGTCTAGCTTTTGAAGAGGAGGAGGAAATTAAGAAAAGACTGGGTGAGCTAAAAGCGTCCAACAAAGAGCTAACAGAAAACAATGTAAAAAGAATCAAGCTAATAAATAGGAAAATACGTAGATTAAGCAAAAAGGGACTCGGACACGACGACGCGTCAAGGAAAATAGTCAACAGGTCGCAGGTTACGGACTCAGGGGCTATTCTTTTCAAACCGATAAACAAAGATGGTAAATATGGAAAACCCAAACGAATTCTAATACCTAATAAAAAAGGCTTGATCTACAGTAAAGACGCGAGTAGTAAAAACGCGATTGAGCAGTTCAAACAGTTAGTTAGTCAAATCCCTGAGAATGCAGAAACAACAGTCGCCACAACAGAAGTGGCCCTAGACGACTTCCCAGTAATTGAGACAAGAGTGGATAATGATGACATACCTGGGCTATCACCAGACGAAAACCGCGAACATAATGGTGTGCTCGCCCCAAGCGATAGCGTGTTGCGTGAATCGAGAATAGGTGACACTGGCGCATTGCAAATACAAGCAGACTATTATCAGGAAGCGATAAATGAAACGAGTAGGAAAATGACAGAGCTTGATACAAAAGATAAGCAAAGTAGTCTTACGAGTGACGAACAGCTAGAGTACGACGGTTTGCTTAGGAGAGAGGTGGGACTCACGCAAGCCAAAAAAGAAGTCTTAGAACGACGACAAATAGAGGAAGTTAGAGAGCAGCAAGAAGTTGACATTGACAGGTTGCAGAAATTTAAGGAATGGGCTAAAGAAAATATGGTTGGGTTGAGCGCTGTAGCAATTTCAGTGGCTGGAATTATAACAACTATCATTATCGCTGGGAGATCTGCTGCTATGAAAGGCGCTATGGCCACGAGGTCGTTCGCACAGGCTGTTAAGAATGCGATAACGAAGATGGGTCCATGGGCTGTTGGGTTGGCTAATTTAGTTTACAATATGTTGACGTTGGGTGCAAAGGGTCTCGCTTGGTTGGCCCAAAATCTCTGGGTACTTGCGGTGGTACTTGCGTGGTTTGCCTATGATTATTACAAGCTAAAACGGTAGCGATAAAACATATGTAAAGTATATTAACGCCACGTCAGCAGAGTTGAGCCCTGGTTTTAGACGAGCGACCATGGGCGTCATAAAAGGGGCGAGAACGCAACACGTAATCACGTTGAACCCTAATAAAGTCAGTCCTGGTGAGGAACTTTACATTGATATACCTAAGCTCAAGGTTAGTAGCTGTTTGGTGCCTGGATCGTTGGGTCTAGTGTTCGACTTTAAGAACGCAAACGCCAAAAGCTGGTTCTTGAACAATGTGAGCAAGTTGTTGGTTGAGAAACTTGTTGTGAGACTAGCCGGGGAGACTGTGTACGACAACAATGGGGAAAATTACACTGGTGTCTATCGCGACCTTTGGGAGAGTGCTACTGCGCGAGACCAAATGATTGACTATGGTGTTGGTGGTGAGAACTTGAGAAAGCTAATTTCTAAGGACGACAGTGGTGCGACAAGTGGAAACGTTGCTAAAGTTAGTGACGCGTTGATGTTTGGTGTGATTGGAACGAAGCAGCGAATAAAGCTCGGCAAGATCATGAACGACCACGGGTTGTACGCTCCTTTTAGCATGAACAACAACTTGCAGTATGTGATCACACTTCCTAAGGCCACAGACATCATGGTGGCGCAATCCGGTAGCGCTGTGGGCGGATACACTCTGGAGAACCTCGAGCTTGAGTACGAAACGATTGATAACCAGGAGCTCGCTGACGAAATAGCGTCGGGCTACGCAAGTGGTCGTAGTTTGTCATATGAGCACATCACGTTGATGAAAATCACCGAATGGGACAAAGGCGCAACCATCGTGAATGAAAACATTAATCTTCCAAGAAAAAGCATGAAGGCGATTGTGTTGCTATTCACAAATAAGGTGCGAACAGACAGTGAGGAGTTTCTTTACCCAAATATCGAGAGTGTTAGAGTCACAATTGAAGGTGTGCCAAATAGTGTGTACTCACAAGGCATCCCAAAGTCGAAGTTCTATGCAGAAGCGAAACGATTGTTTGGGTTGGGTGAAGAACACGCTCAGTTCATGACCATACAGAAGTTCTATAAAGATGGCTTTGCGTTAGTCATCGACTTGAGGAGTGTTCAAGATAATCGCAATGTCGCCACTGGCAAGAACATTGTAAACACACAATCCGGCGTGCTTCTTGAAATCACAAAGAAAGCGACGACTGCAAATGTCATGTGTAGGGTGTTTGTGATGAGTGATGGATTGGTCAACTTCATGAACAATGGGTTGCAGTCAATCCAGTATTAAATCAAACGTGAGTTAATGGAGACTCCGTTTAATATGCTAATTGTTGGTATGACAGCTTGTGGTAAGACGCATTATTTGCTGGAAACATTGGAATCTGAGTACTTTAGTAAATTTGACTACATTGTGTTGATTTGTCCTACTTTCGAGTGGAACAAAGCGTACCAAGATTGGAAATATGTGTGCGACCCCGACGTGTTAGCGATAGACTGCGCGCAAGACAGTGTCGACGCTGTTCTCAAGTGTGTAACAAATGTTTTTAAAGGCACTAACACTCTGATTGTGTTGGACGACTGTGCAAGTGGGCAGGACGTCAAGAATAGGACTAGTCAATTGGTCAACTTGGCTTTTAGTGCGCGACATTTTATGTTGAGCGTTATTGTCATCACACAACAACTGACGTCGATCGCAAAACCGTACAGAGAAAATATTAGTAAGCTCGTTTGCTTCTACTGCCCAAGTAGGAGTGATATGAAGGTCGTTATCGACGATTACCTTGGAAACATTAGCAGAGAAAAATCGTTGGCGATTGTGACCGCATTAAAAAATAATAAGTACGCTAGACTTGAAATCTCACTGCGCTATCCATACAGTCACGAAGTTGTTATTCCGCAATAAAATATGGGTATAAGTAATAACGTGATGGTGAAACGCAAAAGTGAAGAAAACCCCACGATTGAGGAACTAGTTGAGGAGACCGCTGACACTTCGACTGTGGAAGACAACATTGACGTTAGGAGAGCCGAACTTATTAGACTGTCTGGCGATGGTGTGGTAAGTCAATCTGAAGCGTACATTAAAAAAGCGTCCGCAAAGGTTATCGACAAGATATGGCGTCAATATGAGTTGAAGAGAATGGAAATCGCAAACGCTTTTCTCACCGACTTGCTAATCAGCAAATTCGCTAGCTTACTAGATGGGTTGAACGCTATTGAGAACCCCGACGAACTAAATGATGAGTTGCAAAAAGACCCGTTATTAAAAAAAGACGTTGAGAGCATTGTCGCGATTGTGACACCGTACGTGCCTTTCTTGGGCTTGTTGTCGGGAGGAATCACAACGTCGAAATACGTGTACGATCACCATTTTAGAAGTGAGGCGACAAACGCTGAAAATAGTGAACAAACGGACTAATCTATTATTAACAGGTGGCAATAACCTAATTTGCATAACAGGTGGCAATTTTATCACGCGTGAGACACTTTTACGACACACAAATTTGTAAAAATGTTTAAACGACTATTTTCCTAAATGTAATTTGACAAATTTGTGAAAATGTTGAAACGACACTTTCTATTTTTTAAATGTGATTTGACAAATTTGTGAAAATGTTGAAACGATTATTTTTTAAATGTGATTTGACAAATTTGTGAAAATGTTGAAACGACTATTTTTTAAATGCGATTCGACAAATTTGTGGAAATGTTGAAATGACACTTTCTATTTTTTAATATGTGAGAGTGGGCTCGTACCACATTTTATTTTTTTAACACGCGAAAATGTTGAAATGACACTTTCTATTTTTTCCTAAATGTAATTTGTGAGAATTTTGAAACGACACTTTCTATTTTTAAATGTGGCTGAAATGGTGTCAAATTTAGTATAAATTTGGTATTGTTTCGCTAGTCTCGCGTGTGTTTGACATCAATTTAGTAGAAAACGTGCGAAGGGTGTCTAGATTGACTAACGATCGCTATAGTAGTATAGCAAGTAGGGCTGCGAGCTTATTCGACGTCAAACGTGAATATAAACACCAAAACATCGTCAAATTTGTCGAATCGCGATTTGACAAAATTTGGTGATGTTTTGGTGTTTATATTCACGTTTGAAGTCGATTGAGCTCGCAGCCCTACTTGCTATACTACTAATTTTGTTAAGCTAATGAGCCCGCGCTCATATAAACAGCCCCTTCTCAAAACAAAAGAGAATCATGCCTTACGAATTCCCTAAGGAAAGCTCCTTTAATTGGTCATGACATTCACCAATGCGGAAGACAGATCATGATGGATAAGCGGCCGATTACTACATGGAGATAGATCTAACTTTTCTAAGCCGGGTGAATATAGCTCAGCTCGGGCTTAAATTTCCCTATGTAATCTAAATACAGACGGGATCGAAAAATGCTGCAAAAAAATGAGCCGGAAATATTTGGCGGCGGCCATCTTGAAGAGATCTATCAGACCTGCCAAGTGTAGTCACGCATTCCGCGTGATAGTCACGCATTCTATATTTTGTTCCAAGTTGTCCAGTCCGTTCTGCGCATGTGTGATATTTCAAACGTGCGGTACTCCATAACAAACTTCAACGGAATAAATTTGCGACACTAGTTCGAAAGCGAGTATTCGTCAAAGGTGGCGACGGCGCGAGTGGTAGTTTGATATATTATCCACATTTAGGAACAGAACAGCTTCTTCAAACACGCTTTTTAGGCGGAAAAGCTGAAGCGTGGAAAATAAATCCGCAATACTTCATGTGCATTGTTTATATAATGTAATGTAAACAAACGATGTAAACAGAAACGTGGACATGCGCAGAACGGACTGGACGCACCTTTAAAGTTACGCATTTTTACATTTCCACGGATTATGACTCTTCCCTCCGCATTTAACCTGGAATAATACCTTATACGCTGTGTGCAAGAGGTTCTAAAACGTCCATGCAATCGCATAATTGGCTACCGCATAAGTTGATCGGCTCTTCCACGAGGTCTGGTACTAGTTTTGGCGTATGTACTTCATCTTAACCATTAGGCGGGGGTTAGGGTTAGGATCTAAGTTGTTTTCCATGATGTATTTCATCATGCATGAGGCATGTCCGATCGTAACAATCTCTCATTTCGTCCAACCTCTCGCGGATACTAAAAAATATCATCCAGATAGTAACACACGGTCACCTCAACTGCGAGTGTACCATCTAACCACCCCTTGTGGTAATCTCAGACATCACCACTCAATAATTCAAAACCGACACATGTCCCTCATTTATGCCAGCAAGACTTGGCAGGTCTGCGCTATATGGTTTATTGGTATTATTTTAGGCGACAGACACTATCTGTCTCTGATCTTTTAAGATGCTAACATTAATCAGTTGTCGAGCTTTTCCTGTAATTTAGAACACAAACTACGACTCCATTACAGTAACTATGAAGCTGGAATTAGAGCGTGGCGGCCATATTGGAGTGAACCGATATGGGGTGAACAGATGTTTTAAATCCCCAAATGACGTCACAGCTATCGTTAGTAAAATCCTAAATTAAAATCAGCTGTTATTTCTAAAATAAATCATTTTCGTAAGAGTAAGGTACGTTTATTGGTATTGAGCCCAATTTAACCCGATATGGGCAGGGATCTGGGGACGAGAATGACAGTTTGAGGAAGTTGTTAAAACATGGTGGACGTTCATTCATTATGTGAAGATGGCAAGGAGTTAGCTACTGAAGCTGTGAGATACGATCATGCAGGGGATGTAGAACAAGCAATATTCTTTTACTCCGAGGCTTCGGATGCTTTGTTGAAGGCATTATCTGCTGACAGTAGCTTGAATATTCGACCAAAAGTGGAAAAGTACATTGCTCGAGCTGAAGAATTATATCAACACAAAGGTTTGGCATTTAATACGTTCTAATGTTTTGATGTTGCAATTTTGAAGAGAGAAATCTTATAAACATAGGGGAATCAAAGGATGTCGTGGAATCAGGCTATGTAATAAATTATCAAACACGTTATCAGCATACGGATTATACATGTAGCTCGTCATACTACAGTATACTATAAAAGGAAGATTTTCACACACTCCCTGGCGTAGAAATCTCAGATCTGTTTAGCTGTAGAGTGCAGTGTAGATGGAGAAAGTTCATAGCAAGTCAAACTACAAACATTGTTAGTGATGTGGGGTAAATGTTTACTTGTTTTGTGTATATATAATATATTTAATAATTCAGACAACTTTGCTATATTAATGGTGTATATACATTTATATTTTGCTATATTAGCGAGCTGATTATACATGGGGAAATTTCAGGCCGAGCAACTGTCACACACTAAATTCATCCTGAACTGAAATTTTTGAGAGATTACATGGGAAATTTTAGCCAAGTTGTAGCCCGGTTGACCAGGCTGAAATTTTCAGGTCGGGTAGTGGCAACTAGGCTGAAATGTTAAGGGATTTGTTTACGAGGCCAGGCTGAAATTTCATCCTGGCAACTCGGGCTGAGATTTCAGCTCAGGCTAAAAGTCTCCATGTAATCTGACCCTAACAATGGTTATGTATCAGTCAAATCCAACCATGCCCATGCCGCTGGGACACCGCCGGGCATTTGATATGTTGACCAATCCCTGGGGTGGGGAATTTGAACCCAAACCTTTGCTCAGGGGTCGGGCATTAGATAATACAGTAATCTGAGGCTCGTTCTCTTGGGGCAGCACCAAAAGGCAGTGGGGGGAATGTGCAATTGAATTGCCACTCCCCCCATAGCATTGCTACAACCTACACATGTTGTTTGAGTGTGATTTGATCATAGAGGAGTTTAAGCCTTAAGTCTACAGCGTACAGCAGACAAATTTAGCAGACAGTACCTGACATACAGTACCTACTACCTAGGAGGTAAAGGGTTAACACCTACCTTGTAAATAGCATTTATATAATAATTTGATATTTGAAAACACTGAAAATTGCTGTTATTGCTCGGGATTTGCCACAGATGCAGGGTCGTAGCCAGCCAGCCGTCCAGCTGTCTTTTGGATGGCCAGTTTCTATTTAAGACGGCCAGTTACGGCTTTTGGACGGCTATTTACTATTTTGACACCTTGTGGACGGCCAGTAAGAAATCTAAAGGACACCTTTCGCTACTCTAGTATTTTTGGTAGTTTTATTAAGTCAAATCGGCCAGCAGCATAACATTTATCATGCACAAGACATGTATTTTGACATTCACAACCGCGCTGTTGATGAGTAGCGACGATTCGTCAAATATCCGCACTATTCGTCGACAATTCACACTTTTTGTCGATTATTTTACGTAAGGTATTTTACTAACCGTATATGATAACTCAGCGGGGCATTTGCACCTGCATTTCATCCCCACTGTGGAGAAATAGCAGCATTTAAAAAAAAAAGTCAAATGCCCAGGGGTTGGGTGGGGGGGGGGGGGGGGGGGGGGGTGGGTGGATGTGATATGTCAGGGTCTGAAATTTATTATTTTTCTCAGTATTTTTCTCACCTAATTGTCAGTGTGACTGTACATTACATCTAGCCCAGTCACCATCTAAGCTTATTGCAAGACCAAATATGAAGTGAAGCTATCACCTGATTCGTTGACTGATATACAGTAAACTCACCAATAGGCAACAAGGTAACCTCATACCCAGTGCTTGTAAGGTCTCCGTCTTCCCTCGATTTCCAAGATGGTGACTCATGCTAACAAAGCTATCGGGAGTTTGCCAGGGGCATTTAAAACTATCCAGATTTTTGAAATGTTGTGGTATACCATCGGGATACAAGTAAAACAGAAGTTAGCTATAAGGATATGAGCTTGATGATAATCCATGTTTAGTATACTGGTCTGTATTCCATAAACATTCTGTGTTTACTCCATCCATTGTGGAACATGTTAGGCCTACAGTAGTTGGCCAGTGGCCTAGTGGGCCACAACTTATTGTGTCTGTGAATAGTCTTGGACAATGCTGGTCCTAGGCTTGCAATGTAAAATACAGCTTATATAGGGTTATATTGACATTGGGTATGGTGACAGTCACTATGTCAGCAGAGATTGCTAATATACTGTAATTAGCGATTGAACAAGTACAGTACTAGCCTGCGTGCAGACGCTCCGTATCCGGCCCTGATTAATGGGGGATTAAGAGCGTCTGCGAATCAGTGTCGTATTTCGTGTTCTGTAATTTACGCGGTTTATGGCGTAATTTATACTGTTCCGTATATTATGTATATTTCCGGTTGAGGAGACTAAAATGTAGTGTTTTAGTTATTCGTTATGTCGGTCGTCGGAAGAATGTTTATTCTGCAAAAAAGCTTTTAAGCGGCCGAAAGACAAATACTTAATCCAAGGACGAAGTAAGGAAAACTTTCCGTTTGAACTTGAGAGCTTAAAATCAGTCACAATCAGTTCCAACTCAAGCAAGTATCTTTGTCGAAGCTGTGTCAAGGTTCTAAAGCAACCGCGCGGTTTGATAGAGCAAATCCATCACATTGAAGCACTTTTAAAATCTAGCCATGAGAGTACCAGTTGTTCAACGGATCAATGGTTAAAGAGAAGTAATCCCGCCATCGAGTCTACCGCTAAAAAATCTCGCAACGACGACGCAGCTTCGGCATCGTCTTCTGTTGACGAAATGGTGTTTCCTAATCCTATGTTGCTTCAAACACACAAGTAAAATATGGACCAGATTTAGCAAGATCAGAAGCCAGTGTTTTGTCAGAATCTGCCATTTCACACCGCGCAGGAAACACGGACAACACCGAGGTCTTCGTTAAGGTGAAATTATTACTATATAAAAGCGTAAGAAGCCTCTGCGGAATGGTGAAATGGCCAAGCAGCGAATGCTGCCATGTATTAACCAATCAAAGCTTCTGTTGATGTTCAGCTGATGCAAAGCACCAATCAGCTCCTGTATTATAATAACATTTAATATGTAGCCAATCACCGAGCGTCCCCAGAATCCTTGCGGACAGACGACGTCACAGAACAAGAAATACGGAGCTGATTCATAGACGGTAATAAGAGGAATTCCGCCGTCTATGCGTAGGCTAGTACAGTACTGACCTACAGTACTGTATGTGTCAGCTAGATCAACAAGCTGGTGAAGCTACATGTAGGCATGTCATCCTGAATTTATTAGAACTGGTACACATAGTCTGACAACACTCTGGAGTCTCTGGGATTCGGGAAAGTTTAGGCGCTATTATTAATAATAATAATCATGGAAACTTTATTGAAATTCTTTATATATATATATATATATATATATATATATATATATATATATATATATATATATATATATATATATATATATATATATATATATATATATATATATATATATACAATTATAAATCTCACTAATTTAGGTAATTTATAATTGACTACTTGAACCTATTTATTATTTTTAAACTATATAGAAAAAAAAGAAAAATAAGTTAATTTAAAATGTATCTTTAAATGTTCAGTAATTCCGGATTTGACTTGTCCTTATTTCTACAACAAAATATATAATATGTTGTTCTAATGGCGATAGACATACTTCTCCTAATACAATAATTTTGGTGTTTGTTATCAAGACCTAGATCGCTCAACATATCTAAAAAGGTATGACATTCTTTTGAGAAAACACCCAAGGAGCTTATTGACAAATTTGACGGATTTAAAATGTTCCTTTTGCTGTGTAATGAGATCTTTGTATCTTGCTCTTTTGCGATCAACATTTGTTTGGAGATTAGATTCATATCCGATAGAGAGTTCAAGGATATAGAGACAATCAGTGGAAATGGATAGAAGCAGATCTGGGCGGAACGTGTCACCAGTTATGATTGAAGGGCTCTTATATCCAGGAGGATCAGCGAAGAGATTAGAGTTGTTGACAGGTTACAAGGTTTGTGCAATAAAGTTCAAAACAGAATCATGTCTCCATGTGAATCGTGGTAGGCACAGTACGATTGACATCCAGCAACTACGTGTAGGAGGGTTTCAGGGTTTAAGCAGAAGGAGCAATCAGAGTTCGACATTATTCCCCATTTAGTAAGGTTTTTGCGGGTGGGAAGTGAGTTATTGATGTAACGGATGGTGAAGTTATAAATGTTCTTTGGGAGGTTTGATTGGGATTTAGACCATATGCCAATTAATTTCGACAGTGAGAACTTGATGACGTTAGAGAAGAAGGAGCCTTAGGGAACCAGATGATTCTGAAGTTTGTTCTCTTGTCCGGAGTTGAAACTTTTAAGGACTTCCTTTGCAGTGGCGGAAATTGTGGTGGGATGGGGGGGGGGGGGGGCAGCCGCCCCCCCACCTTTCGTCAAATTGCAAATTTGTCGGAAATTTTCAAATAAAATTTATATATATATATATATATATATATATATATATATATATATATATATATATATATATAATATATATATATATATATATATATATATATATATATATATATATATATATATATATATATATATATATATATATATATATATATATATATATATATATATATATACAGTATATATATATAATTGCCAATTTGTCGGAAATTTTCAAATAAAATTTGTTACTTAGCAACCAAACTTGTCGGACATTTTGGGAGGCTTTGCCCCACCACCTTAAAACGTGAATATCCGCCACTGTTCCTTTGTCGAGGTGTAAACGTCGTATTGTATGTTTTTATGGTCACATGTTGTTTTCCAGTAGAGTTGAGCTTCTAACACTAGGAAAAATGCTGAGGACAAGAGTAATGGATGAGTTGGAACGAAAGTATAAACTCAGGGCTAAAGGGCCTAAGGTAGTATGCGAAGAGCTGAAGCAACGAATTAGTGCCAAGGCCAATAAACTCAAGAGGTATACGAACAGGATCGAACAGTACAGACAGAACAGGTTATTCAACAGTGATCAAATTCTATACAGAATTGGACAGAGAAGATAACGAGCAGATACCTCCAGACGCGGAAGAGGCTAGAGAGTTCTGGGGCAATATCTGGAGCAATGCTAGTGAACACAAAAAAGATGCGAAGTGGCTAGAAAAGATCAGACAAGTAGTACAAACAGGAAGATCTCTTGATAAGTCTTGATCAATGATCAAGAAGATGACTAACTGGAAACAATCATCAATTCAACAATCATCAAGAAGATGACTCACTGGAAAGCTCCCGGACCCGACTCAGTTCAAGGGTTTTGGATAAAGAATCTCTCATGTAGCCATAAAAGGCTGGTACAGCACCTGGATGGATGACCAAAGCCAGGACTGTTCTCATAATGAAAGACCGTAACAAGGGCAATGGCGCAAGCAATTATAGACCAATAACGTGCCTACCACTTACCTGTATGTGGAAACTGCTGACAGGAATAATATCTGAAGAAATGTATGGGTTTCTGCTTGAACTGTTCAAGTTGAACATGAGTTGTTACCAGAAGAACAAAAGGGTGCTAGGAAGCAATCTAGAGGAACACATGACCTTCTGTTCATTGATAAGATGATATACTGAGGAACGCTCGCGCCAACCACAAGAACCTAACCATGGCTTGGATAGATTACCAAAAAGCATATGATTTGCTACCGCATACATGGATTGAAGAATGCCTTGACCTGTTTGGAAGTGCTGAGAACATTAAGAAGCTGCTGGTTGTCAGCATGAAGAGCTGGAGAACCGAGCTCTCATCGGGCTCCACAACGATAGGAGAAGTTAAGATCAACAGAGGCATCTTTCAAGGAGATGCATTGTCACCCTTACTGTTTGTCACTTCACTGATACCGTTGAGTCTGATTCTTAGAAAATCTAAGCTTGCAGATACGATTTGAACGGAGAAAAAAATCAACCACCTGCTCTTCATGGATGACCTTAAGTTATTTGCAAAGTCGGAAAGGGGATTAGAGTCACTGGTTACTACTGTCAGAATTAATACCTGGGCGGTATGACTACTGAGATATTCTGCAGGTTTTAGGTAGAATTCAAGGTAGAACTATCCACGGAAGAGTATCCTAGAGAGCACAAGGAGCGAGGAAGAAGGAAATAGTGGAAGAATTGAAGGCAAAAGAGTTGCATGGGCAATTCCTAAGGCAAACAGAGAAGGTAGCCAGTGAAGAAAGTTGGACATGGTTAAGAAAGGGTAGGCTGAAGAAAGAGACAGAAGGGTTGTTGATGGCTGCACAGAGTCAGTCATTAAGAGCTAACGCCATCAAGGCTAAAATTGACAAGACTCAGGGAAACTCGCTGTGTCGCTGGTGTTGGAAGGAAAGACGAAACAGCTAACCATCTGTTGAGTGAACGCTCCAAGCTGGCACAAATAGAGTACAAACACAGACATGACGGGGTCGCAAAAGCTCTGCATTGGGACATATGCAAACAGTACGGATTAGAACATGAAGAAAAATGGTAAACAAGTACGTGGACCTGGCGATTGAAGTGAAGGCGCTGTGGAAGTTAAAGGAGGTAAGATCGTGCCTATTGTGATAGGTGCACGGGAAATAAACGCACGGGAAATAAACTAACTAATAATTAATGAGATGGGAAAAGTTAAATCATTTGCTATTTTTAACACTCGATCAATAAGCAGACTGAGGGGGTGGGAGAAATGACAGGTCCAATATTCGAGGGGATTAGGCGATAATAATAGAAACAAAGACTTGAAAAGGAATGAAAGTGCATAAACTAATAATAAAAAGTTCTAAGCAAAATAAAATAACAAAAAACTTGTAGGAAATTAAATAAAAGAAAAACGTTCGTTAAGACCAAGAGGATGTGTGGTGCCAAGTTTAAAAATGAGACGCTTCTCTTGCCGCTTGCGGTTATCGTTGCCACCGGAGATGGGAAGGATGGCACAGACTTTCATGTCTGAAACCAAATGGTTGGAGCTGTTGAAATGGCGGGCTACAGGTTTGTCACCATCATTGATCCTCACGGAACGAAGATGTTCAGCAAACCTGTCTGAAAGACGTCGCCCAGTTTCACCGATGTAGATTTTAGGGCATTTATCGCATATAATGCTGGTGTTGATCAGCCCGAATCCTCAGAAGAACCCTCACGATCTAAGGCAGCTGGTTGCTGCCCGACGGAGGAGTTTCCAGTGTCTATTTTTTACACTGTGATTACTGTATATATGACATATGTATACCTACAAAGCAAACGTAAGGGCGAATTAAGGAGAGAGTACAAGTACACTAGTCTTGTAGGTCCGGATGGAGTACAGGAATTTTGGATAAAGAAATTGACAGGGTGCCACCAACGAATTGCGGATCAGATGAAGGGATCGTACACCTGATTGGTTGACGAAGGGAAGAACAGTGCTGTGCCTGAAAGATCCAGCAAAAGGAGCTGCTGTTGACAACTTTAGGCCAATCACATGTCTCCCGTTAATGTGGAAGCTAATGACAGGGATAATGGCGGATGAGATGTACACACATATGGAAGAGAACAACATAGGCAGAGGGACAAAAGGGTTGCAAGAGAAAGTGCAATGTAACGAAAGACCAACTGCTTATAGACAAATCGATTCTGAAAGATTGTAAGAGAAGTCATACCAACTTGGGAATGGCGTGGATAGTTTATAGGAAAGCGTATGACATGGTTCCCCATTCGTGGATGCATGAATGTATTGAGATGTTCGGTATAGCGAAGAATGTCGAGGAGTTTCTGAAAGATAGTATGACAAGGTGGAGAACGGAACTTACAGCATGCGGAGAGAGCCTTGGTGAGGTGAGAGTAAAGAGAGGGATTTTTCAAGGAGATAGTTTATCACCACTTTTATTTATACTATGCGTGGTACCTTTGTCGCTGGTGTTGAGGAAAGTGAAGGCAGGATACGAGTTCAAGGGAAAGAAAGTGAAAGTGAATGTTGATAGACTGTATCTACCTAGAGGCAAAGGTGGAAGAGGACTTATCAGCTGTGAAATGTGTATCAGATCGGAGGAAAACAATCTGCATGGGGTGTTATTTGAAGAAAAGTGTGGAACCAATGCTAGTGCAGGTAAGAGAAAGTGGTGTGTTGAAAACAGATTAATGTACACAAAAAGAGGATTATAAGAGCAAGAAGGAGAAGGAGAAGGTACTGTAGAGAGAGAGATGGGAAAATTATGCCGGATGTGTGGTGAGAAAGGGGAGACAGTGTGGCATATTGTGAGTGGGTGCATGTAGTAAGTTGGCACAAACGGAGTATAAGAAGAGGCATAATGCAGTGGCAAGGATTGTGCACTGGAACATGAGTGGAAAATATGGGTTGAAGAGAGCTGAAAAGTGGTACGAACATAATAATAATAATAATAATAGACGTATTAGGAGCATTATACAATATTGCTGTTTGGATATCCCGGTTGGACACGAGCTCGAGTTGTTCATATAGCATCTCAATTGAACACAATAGTAATTAGTTATAATTTAAATTGCAGTTTACAATTTTGAAGATTATTTGCATGCGTAATTAAGATATTAGATGAACAACGTTGTTCATCTAATATCCAGGTCACGCGTATTGTGTTGGCATGGTTCACCGGGGTATCCAACCGCAATCACCTGATTAATTCGCCTACTCTGATTGGTTAATTAACTCATGAATTATTCATGAATTTGAGATTATAAGATAAAGCCTACTAGATATATTACCACTATGAACAAAAAAAAAACTATTAATTTAAAAAAAGAAAAGTCTTAACTGCTGACTTAAAATTACCCAACATATCAAAGCTTCTAATTTCCTGTGGTAATGAATTCCACAGTTTTGGTGCCGAAACCGAGAACGCTCTGTCTCCATGAGTCACCGTTTTGGATTTTGGCTCAAGTAGCAGATTACGGTCTGATGATCTCAAAGCACGAGTAGGTTTATATTTATTTAGCAAATCAGTAATATAAACAGGCGCCTGGCCATGCAAAGCCTTGAAAGTAATTATTAGTATTTTAAATACAATCCTTGATCTCACCGGCAACCAGTGAAGGTTACGAAGCACAGGGGAGATATGCTCCGATTTTTTAACCCCTGTTACAAGTCTAGCAGCTGTATTTTGAATTCGCTGTAACTTGCTCAATTCAGCTTCTGGTAAGCCATATAGGATGCTATTACAGCTGTCAAGTTTTGATGTTATGAATGCATGCACCAACTTCTCACAGTCCTTTTTACTCAAATATTTCCGGATCTTGCCGATATTTCTGATAGCAAAAGTGGCCGATTTACAGATGTTATTTACATGAGTATTTGGTTTTAGATGTCTATCTACAGCAACACCGTGATCACGTGCAACCGGAGCCGGTTGGATTTTCACATCATTGACACATATTTCTGGCATTGGTTCACAATGCATAAAACGTGATGATAGATGGACAATCTCGGTTTTACTCGGATTGGATATAAGACCATTCATAGTACACCAGTTGGTGATGTCCTTAATACATAACTGCAGTTTAGCTAGAGCAGCAGGTCGATCACATGGAGATTTTATCGGCATATACAGCTGTGTGTCATCAGCGTACATTATGCAATCAAGCCCATGGGCTTTGATCACATCTTCCAATGGCGCAAAGAAGAGTGAAAAGAGAAGTGGACCCAGTACAGAACCCTGAGGTACACCATATTGCAATGGTTTGTTTGAGGAATGCTATTCTTCACCATAACTGACTGTACCCGATCAGAAAGGTATGAGTGATACCAGGCTAGTACAGTTCCACTAAACCCATAACGATGCTGAAGTCTCTCCAATAGAACGGTGTGGTCAATGGTGTCGAACGCAGATGATAAGTCGAACAGTACCAACACTACTTCCTGATTTTCATCAAGTGCATTAAGGATGCCATTGAAAACACGCAGAACTGCTGTCTCTGTGCTATGAAAGAGTCTATAAGCAGATTGCATTTTTGCAAGGAGGTTATTCTCAATAAGATAGTCTGTTGTCTGTCTGGCTGCAATCCTCTCCTAATATTTTTGACAAGAAAGCCACGTTAGTAATAGGTCTATAGTTAGGGAATTGCTCTTTATCACTAGTAGGTTTTTTAATAGATGGGCAGATGAGACCTTTCTTAAGTGAAAGAGGAAATACTCCTGTGGACAAAGATGAATTGATAATGTCAGTAATTGGGGCAGCTAACACGTCAAGAGATTCCTTTAGCAGATGTGTAGGTACAGGATCTAGGGCACAGGACTTAGACGAGTACTGTTTGATAGTGTTACAGACAAAGCTTTCAGATACAGCAGTAAATTCACTGAGTGAGCTTTTACAACAAGGCGAGGCAACTGCTATAGATAGCTTCTTAACTGACTCATGTGTACTAGTAAGTTTATCTCGAAGTAACTGAATCTTAGTTGAAAAATAACAACTAAAAGCATCAGCCAGGTCATACGAAGAATCGTGTGATTGCAATTACTCGGAACATGCCCTCAATCATGTGAAATAGCTGATTCTGATCAGAGTTAGATATCTTTGCCTTATAATATTCTGTTTTTGCAAAATCAATTGCCTCCATCAACATGAGGCTGAGGGAGTCGTGGAGAATGAGGAGGCGAAGGTGTTGTGGTATTTTATGGTGCAGTGTGATAGAAAGATCAAGCATAGAAAACCAGACATTGTGTTGATAGACAAAAATAAGAATAAGTGTGTGATAGTTGATGTGGCAATCCCTGAGGACCGTAAAGTAGCAACAAGGGAAGACGAGAAGGTTGAGAGGTACGAGGAGTTGAGGATTGAAATTGAAAAGTTGTGGAAAATAAAGAAGGTGGATGTTGTGCCGGTGCTGATAGGAGCACTTGGATCTGTTAGCAAGAGACTCGGAAATTGGATAGAGAAACTAGACTTGCGATTAAAGATACCACAGCTACAAAAGACATCCTTACTCGGTACAGCGCGCATTCTAAGAAAGGTATTGCAATAATGCAGTAAGGACGGGGCTTAGTCTACAGGCAGTAGACAGTCCCGCTCTGAGGTATCCAGCGATAACATCTACACTGTGCGAACTTGTCAATAATAATAATAATAATAATAACCTTCGATTAGATACAAACAAAAGACAGTGGAAGAACATGCAAACCATCAACAGCGTTTAGCCACTGTAGAAGGTGAATTACTGAGCAGAGTGTCAGTATTCCAACATCAGATCAACCACATGGAACAAGTACGAGAAGATATATACTACAACGCCGTCCTCTCACTGTATTGGATAGCAAAGGAAGAACTTGCAAATTGCAAGTTTGTGCATCTTCTGGAGTTGTTACAAAAACTAAATGTATCTGATATCAAATTGTTTCAGCACCGTTCTAGTGCTTCAGTCAGAGAGATGCTACTCCTTTTGGGGAAAATTATCAAGGAGCATGTCGTTATTAGAGCTCTTCAAGCCAGCTGCTTTGGATTACTTGTTGATGAAGTTTGTGACATTTCACACATGGAACAGCTTGTCACTTTTATTAATCTTGTTGACACTGGCACTGGTAAAGAGACCACACAGTTTCTTGCTGTCGATGATGTACTCAAAGATAGTTTTCTGCCAATGCTCACGCTATTAAATCTATTGTAGTGTTGTCAAACAACTTGAAGAACCAAAAGTGGAGATCAAGAAACTCACTAGCCTTGCATCAGATTGTGCTAGCTGTTATGACAGGAATTCGAAATGGTGAGCCATGCCAAACTTCAGCAAGAATCAAAAGTGATGCTAAATGTGCACTGCATTTGCCATAGATTGGCACTGGCATACACTAATGACGATGTTTCTTAATGATGATGTTTCTTAATGACGATGATCTGGAAGTGACATCTGCAGTAACAGCCATGAACCTTCCTTTCGACGGGTACTTTGGGGCAACAGCCACCTACTTCAAAACTTAGCTAAAGCCCTGCATATACATGTATAGTTTCCTGTTGCCTTTGCATACAGGTATGTATACGTAAGGGTATTATGGAGGCGTGGCTTTGAATTGTTAAGGCACACTTGTATATCTCGGCACTTTGATAGCTTTTTCCACTCTTGAGGAGAAATGCACCTCTGCCAGCTTAACAATAGCTTCGTGATGCGTGACAGAATCGATGGTTTCCTGTGACAACGCTGGCCATCATGTGAGAATCTCTTGTTTGTCCGTCGGAAGGGTTAGCCTGTTGTTTCCACCACAGATTTTTTTATTTGGCGTATAGTTAATCTTGAACTTTCTGTTCGATTTTATTGATTTATTACTTTAATTCCGTTTTGCAGATGCCTACCGATCACATAATCTTAGGCAAATAATACCTTACCTTTTAGTTCTAGAACATTCCACAGTGTTAGAAGTACATTTTCATTTTTCAATTATTTTTTCTTCTTAAAATCGCGCGATTGCAGTCTAACGTATTTTATAAGCCAGAGACACGTGAGCAACAGTCTCGGATGGTAATATGGCACGACACCCCCAGCATATCCGCTCTCCGAATCTAGAGCGTCAAATGCTGTTTGCCTCGGACGTACTTTTCCAAATTAAATTGATTACTAGAGTACATTGAATATTGTAATCACGTTTCTTTTACTGGTCTATCAGTTCTTGTTTAATACGTTTTGCCCAGGGCCTTTTTTAAGGATTTTCCCATGGGGGGGAATTTTCCTACAAGGGACCTTCGTGGCCAAAATATTTGTTTATTGTTTCTGAGGCAGGCTTTTTCGTTTATATATATATTTTTATATATATTTGTCTGCCATTTTATTTAAAAATATTTTTTCTTCAATTCATGATCAGTGGGGGATCCAGGGTTGTTCGAAAGGGCTAACGGTAATCTACTAGGGGGTCTGGGGGCATGCCCCCTCAGGAACATTTTTAATTTTGAAAAGCCCAGAAGTGCTTTTACGGCGATTTCTGATAAGAATTTTTGCGAAATTAAGGCACCACGCCGTTGCTAAAAATGCACGATTACAAAGGGTATCAAGATTATGAAACACTTTAATATATAAACTCAGAAGCAGTACGGAACCAATATATACACTTTAGGCGCGGGCGCGCGCCACGTAGGTCAACATAATAATTTCAGTAAGTCTATAAGTTGTTAATTAAGGGCTAAAACTTACTTTCCATTTGTTTAATTTTTATTCCTTGCTTATTGGTTGATTAAATTTAAGAAAAAGGGGGGCAAAAATTGATTTGTGGGGGGCACAAGTTGGGACTGGGGGGCATTTGCCCCCCCCCCCCCCCAGCTTAATAGTTAAAAAAGGCCCTGGTTTTGCCAACGTTTCGCCCTAAATTCAAGTGCTAAAAGTTCCTGACGACCAACATCGTTAACTACCGATATATCGGCCGATAACCCGCAAATAATATCGGAATTTATCGTATCGGTAAATTGGATTTTTCGTTGTCGACTCATCCCTAATTTCTAACAACACTATTTTTTCCATTTCTTCAATTACATTCATTATTTACCTAAATACTAATAGGAAGATAATACTAATATGAAGACAATGATATTATCAGCGCGTGTGTTTTCCCTCTCGAGTGTCCATTATAACTCGATAATCGCACATCGACTAAGTTTTTATTTCTTTTATAAATTAATGTCTTTAAATTGTCAATAAAGTCAAGAAAATTAAAGATTACCTGTCTCGGATCTTGCTACCATCTAACACCACGCGTGGCTTCCCGCCAGTGATCTCTAAATAAAGACTGGGTCGAGCAACTATTGTTCAGAAAATGAAGCCGGAAGTACATGTAGCTCGTGGCGGCCATTTGTTGGGACCACGTTTCTGGGTTTACTGTAGGCGACAGAGACTATCTGTCTCTGATCTTTTAAGATGCTAAAATGAGTCAGTTGTCAAGGTTTTCCCATAATATAGAACACAAACTACTGTACGATTCCATAACAGTAACTATGAAGCCAGGATTAGCGCGTGGCGGCCATATTGGAGGGACCACGGTGATATACTGTAGCTTCATTTTTTCGCAGCATCCAAACGATAGTTCTCGATTCAGACTTTATTTAGGGCCTGTTTATATGGAGGCGGGTTGAAAACACTGTCTGTTTATATGAGGCGAGTTACCCGGCATGCAAATAATCGCGCTATAACGCGCGAAAATATAAAAGTGTAAACAAATCAAAATGGCTGATCCTAAAGACAGGCGGAAGATATGCTTAATGCTTACCGTTTCGCTTAGTTTCCTTACTTTGTAACTTGCAATGCACTCTGTTAATTGTCAGCACTGTGCTGAGTGCATTTCATCATTCCACCTAAAATTCTTTTTTCCCTTCCTCCTTGCGTTTCTTCGCCTTGGGCTCAGCATTCGTACAAGCGTCCGCCATCTTTCTATTGTAAACATGTTTCATCCTGCTATGCCAAGTTACCCAGCGAAAAGTGTTTACATGGAGAAATTTCCAACCCGCCTTGCCGAGAACTCGGCTACCAGTGCCGAGTTCTCGGCTAGGCGAGTTACCCGCTTGTCCAAATAAACAGTGGGCCGAAAAAAACAGTATTTCTTATAACGGCCCAATCTCGTTCCCAGAGCCTTCGCCGCGCCACGCAAACGGAGGCTCTGGGATAATCCATCGCCAGAGGGCCGGAAAACAGGGCGTCGATTGAAAAGAGCATGCGCAAGTAATAGACCGAGCGTAGTTTCTGGGACGTGAGAACTATCTGTGCTATAATATCGAGTTCTTCGGCAAGAATCTTCCCTAGACACGTTAATAAGTCTCAAAATTTTTTTGAAAACACGTGAAATAAATTTGTTGTTTGGTATTTAAATGAGCAACCAATTGGGATTTGGGACAGAAAAGAATATGATTTTAGAATTTATGTAACTCGCGGAAATCAAAATCGATAAACACTGCATTGTGTATTTATTAATAGGTGTTGGCTGATTGTTAAAACTTCAAACAATAAAATACTTGACAGCACAAAAATTAACGGTAACACCTTTTTATAAACGACCAAGACACACCTGACACTATATACAAGTTTACGCGTTCGTGAGGCGTGGGAAAATCTTTGATCAATCTTTGTTTTGATTCTCGATGGCTTGTGTTCTCGTTTCTGTTCTGCAATATAAAAACACTACGTCCGATGATTTAGTTGGAAAAATCAAGATACTTTTAATTTTGGTCGCATTTCCTGAGCCAAGAATAACTGAGGCAATTTTTTGCACCGTGGATGGAGAACTCTCTTCTTTAACGTTAGACTAGGCGCTCTTTCTTGCATTTCGCGTAGAATGTCAATCCATTTAAACGTGGACAAGTTTTTTTGAGCTTTTCTGGAAACACGACACGACTAAAAGTTTGTCCGAAGATAACTTTTTTTGGTGTAAACTCTGCCATAAGAACGAAGTACAATACCGTTTGAAGTTTTGAACGAAACACTCGCGTAAATATTAAGAGCTAATCTAATTAAAACCAATCAAAACACTTCCTGTGATGGATTATCCCAGAGCCTCCGTTTCCGTGGCGCGGCGAAGGCTCTGGGAACGAGATTGATAACGGCCGGGATCTCGCCTTTGCCGAGTAACTCGCTTAGCCGGGTAACTCGCCTCCATATAAACAGGCCCAATGAAAAATGCATTCAAAGTTGCAGTTAAAAATTCTGTAGTGTTAGTAATTTATTAGACTTGTATTCAGGTATTCCTTGACTTCCTTTTGTAATTGAAATGATTTAAAGTATCGCGTTAGCCCTGCCATTATCGAGTTATAAATGCACGATCGCTCGGCCCAGCAACCAATCAGAGCACGTGTTATCGCTCATTTACTTCCACTATATAAAAACGCGAAACTTGAGGTAGGCACTTTAAAGAAAGATTTCTAAAGAGAAAGTAAAAGATAATTAGGAAAGGTACTCCGGCACAGGTTCTTTCTTTCATTGTAATGATTTGCGTTGTATTATAGGAACAAGGAAAAATCATTACTTTTATTCTCTTTTTATCTTAGGTAACAGTGATGTAAAGAAGCTGCCCAAGACATCGCAGCAAGTATGTCAAACTTGGTTTCGTTGATTTAATTACATATACTGTACATTATAAAATGGATCTTCCCCTCGCCCGGCGCGATGGTGCTAATATCGACTGGCGTTTAGTCCTTTATCACGGGAGATGCGAAGCGAGTCACTGATCTTGCATCGGGTTTATTTGTTTATATTTATATATGCATCAACGGCCGTCCGCGCGACATCGGAAAATGTGTCTTTGGTAACTAGATACTCAGCATTTGATTGAAACCATCACATGATTGCGAATGCAAAAATTGAAACGGATTCAAAGGTTTTTTCCAAATGAGACATAGTTCTTTGAGGAAATAGAAATCCGAATCCCAATATGTATTTTGACTCTCCAATTCCAAATCTGTTTTCAGAATTGAAAACGGTTAAATATTGATCGAGATAACGTTCAAAATAATATACGACGAAGTGACCGGCTTATAGCCGACTAATTTC
>JAYKKM010000492.1:1372500-1522500 GCA_035772405.1 Chrysogorgia sp. JL179-B06
CTACTTCGTGTATGCCAATTCTTGTGTCTTGACACAACTATTTTGTTAGGGGTTGTGTTGGGGACAGGCTTACATGAAGTAACCAGCTTTAGGCATTTTTAATTATATTTATTGTTTTTTCTCAATGTTTTTGTGACTATCAATTAAGGGTTCCTTGACAAATTAGAAATAAGCAATTGAATTATTTCTGAACCTAACCCCATTGATAATTTATAAAATAACATTTATGAAATATATTTGTTTTTAATTGTATTTTTAGACACAATGGCAAGCACAGACAGAATCATGAAGCACAAGCCCATGGACTGATTCTGCAAGACCCCCAACCTATATCTAGTTCACAGGTTGCTGAAAGTCAAAATATAGCAGAAGTTCCAAAAGTTGATGACATGTTTAATTACCAGTGCAACTTTTTAGAACATGGCCTCCTTTACATGAATTTCACTGATGCCATTTCAGCAGGAGATGGAGATAGGATACTACAATGCTGGAAATACCTTCTCCTTCATTTTTACGCTGACAAAGGCAGTAATAAATATGCTTTAGAAGCTCTTTTTTTGCAGTTTCAGCAACAAGCCCTGTTAACTCCACGACAAGCCTACAGGCAGAGATGGAACAGAGGTGTGAACAACCAAGGACATAAGGGGAAAAATGTGCCTTTGGACCTTGAACATCAAAATAATATGCTGAAGGAGGCATTGAGAAAGATGGGATCTAATCTATCCCCCCATGCTGTGAACAGGGCAGCAAAAATGGTTAAAATTGCTACAGAAACTGTTGACAAAATTGCAAGAGAATGCCAAGTAATGAAGAGATCTGGTAAACATTTTGTCCAGTCCACACAGAAGGATATGGAAAAACTTGTTGAAACCCTATCACAGCAAAATGCACTAACAAACACAGCTGGAAGAACATATCGACATAATTTATGTTGATTTCAAGAGATCACATTTGAGTGACCAAATGGGTGGTCTATGTAAATGGATAAACAAACACAAAAATCAAGTAGAAATGTATGTTAAGGCCAGATAATTCCTTAAATCACATGTTTTATATTAAATATTATAGTAACTTAATAGTGTTATACTGTACATATTGCATAATTAACTGTACACAAGGAGGATAATCAGATAAATATATACAAAAGGTTATAAAAACAGTTGCCAGTGGTAGTAAACATTATTGTATCCAACCACAATACTCTATGTAGTTGTCAATATACTATATTTATAAATACCAGTGAATACACAGTACTGCTTATCAAAATTAATTACTACAATGAGAAATAATACATACATTGACAATACTGTAATACATACATTTACATTGGATAAGCACACCAAAGTGAATTGATTAATTAATCCATAATGGCAAAGAACTCAATGGAGTTAAGGTTTAGTAAATTGTCTATTTATTTATTTATTTCACAGGTTTATGAAAATTACTCTGCATGCATTAAAAATATTACTACTCAGGGTGCATTATATTTGTCACATTGTCAACTATTTGAGAGCTTGCTCCCTCAACAATTGAGTCCTGTTCATCAGTGAAGGAAAATGAATCCAATTCCCATTCAGACTGATTTATCAATTCCAGAAATGATTCATCATTCAATATTTCAGCCCACTCCTCTTCAGGTCCATCTTCATCAGACTGATCATCATCACCATCATCAGTTGACATTGGAACTTCAACATCATTGAATATTTTTGAAAATAATTCAATAATAGCTGTGGCATGTTTCCTTTGCCATATGTCAATATGTTTAATTATATCTTCCTCTGTAAAAATATATTCAGAATGTTCTACGATTTGGTTAATTTGCTCCATTCCAAATTCCAAAAGCACAGTTGGATATGATATAAGCGTTGACGTATTGTTTTCATTAGCTATTACTGCTTTCATTACAAGTTGTTTTTGTAGAATTCTCAGTTCAGATGCTAGTGTTTTTTTCTGATCATCTGAAACATCTCTGCATGGCTGATCATCATCACTTGTGAATAATTCTTCATCACAAGGTAAATGCAAGTCCATATTGCAGGAATTTCCTTGACATTTGCATATGTCTGTGCATATATCACAACAGTTGTGCCCACTGGGTAAATTAGAAGGCAGTGGGCTGTCAAAGTGCTTCATCAATAATTTTCTTCGGCAACTTTCTGTCTTCACATACTCCTTCATGTTAAAATCTGCAACTTTCAGGCTTAAACCATTGTATAACAGCAGGGCAATACTAGGCTCTCCTGATCGGCCACAGCGTCCACTTTCTTGCAGGTAGGCTTGGACAGACTTGGAAGGACCAAAGTGAATGACACGGGTAACACCTTTGCAGTTGACCCCCATACCATATGCAATTGTAGCAATCAATATTCTTAAATGATTAGCACCATTTGAGAATTGTAGCATGACATGGTTTTTCACACTGCTTGGTGTTCCTGAATGTAGCATTTCCACCAATCGCTGTCTGGGATCATTACGACTGTTCAGATAGAATGCCTCTTTCAGTTCTATTTCAAACATTTTAAAAAGCAAAGAACACTGTTTTACAGTCTGACAGTATATAATTGTTCGTATTGAATCTTTACCTTTCTTTCTGATTTCTTCAATAATGCATCTAAAATTGTCCACTAGAGGAAGACTTTTATGAAGCATTTGAACACAATAGCTTATATTGTTTTTATTTGGACATTCAGAAACTTCAATAGGGGATTTCAGTTCCAAAAGTTCAATAATCTTGTCCTTTGTTACCTTTGTAGCGGTGGCAGTAAGTGCAATAAATGGGACTTGGACGAGGGATTTGGTCTCATTTAATCTGCTATACCATCGGCGAAATACATTTCTTTTCTCGTTTGAAGTCGAAAGACCCCATTCTGTAACACAGTGAACTTCGTCCACTACAACTCCAACAAGGTTTTCTTGGTATACTTTACTTGAAAGCATATTCCTCCATCTATCGTTTGAGAGAGCAGATTCTGGCGAGAGGAATACATATGTGAATTCTCCACGCTCAATACCATCGAGAGTCAACTCACTCTGTTCCTTGCCAATGTAGGCTGCCCGAAGTCCACAGTCGGTTAATATACTGTAGCTACTTGATCTTGCATTAAGGTCAGGAGCGGACAGATGATGACAACGATTGCATCTTTTTTCCAAACGATATCGTTGTTTTCGTGTTCATACATCCACATATGCACAAGCGGTACTAAGTGAAAAATCAAAGATTTTCCACTACCAGTTGGCAAACTTACAAATACGTCTTTCCCAGACACGAACCAATACAATGCTTCAAACTGACTATCTGTCAGAGATGATATTTTAAATAATGGAAGAATATAATCAAGACAAGTAGAAAGAGCTTCGCGAGATAAAACACAGTTCGCCATCTTGATACTTCGTAATTATGAATAGATTATGTCAATTTTATCAAGGAGCCAATTATCAGATTCGTCCAGAAATCGTACGGGCCTACGTCATCAGTATGGAATTTCTACAGTTGAATCGCAGACGTCTCTCTCGCGCGTCTCGTTTCCAGGAGCGCGCGATGCGAGGCGGCTGTTATCCGCAGGCTACATTCAATGGGGCGTGGGCGCTATTGATATGCCAAGCCTCCAGACAACGTCTCTGATGGTACCGCGAATTAGTGGTAATAATTTTGGAATTTTACCACACAATCTCGTTGTAGGTTACACACGCGTGATCTGACAAAGCAAAATTTTCCTTTTTTGAAAAGAAAACGCCTTTTGATGTTCTTTCAGACGCTTGCGAAACTAACGTTTAGTTTGACCTATGTGCTCCTGATCACAGTCATTGCACGGAATGGAATAAATAGCGTCTTTCCTCTGTTCCTTCGCAATACGATCCTTAGGTTTTGCGAAAATATGACCCAACGTCAAGAAAGGTTTTTGAGCAACTTTTACGTTGAAACTACCTAAGATTCTTTTAATTGGTTCCGTAACCCCTTGAATATATGGAACAACCGGAAAACCCATCACCGAACATTCGTTCTCAGAGTTTGTACGTGGTGGAGTAACTGCAGGTTTTAAACAGTTTTTTCAGAAAATCATTAGGATAGTTATTTGCCTTTAAAGCGTCGAATACATGTTTTCGCTCACTTTCCCTTGAATCGGAACTAGATGGTATGCCTTGAGCTCTCAAAAACAAAGTTCTAGGAACGGACTTCTTATGGCATATGGGGGTGGTGAGAATCAAATGAAAGATATTTGTCAGTGTGTGTTGGTTTTCGGTATACAGCAGTTTCTAATTTCCCGTGGTCTGTTCGTTTGACGACTGAATCCAAATATGATAAACATTCATTCTTTTCACGTACTGCTGTGAATTGAGTTGAAGGCTCTATTAAGTTCAAGTGGTTCAAAATAATTTCCACTTCATTCTTGGATACCGCGGAAATGACATCATCGACGTATCGTTTCCAAAACAAAGGCTTCACTGGCGCGGACGCTAATGCTTTTTGTTCAATGTCTTCCATCACTAAATGGCTGCGCCAAAAAGCTGTTGATAGTAAGTGCCGTCATACACAAAACTAGTTGTGTTTAGACAAAAAGTCAAGAGTTCTATTAGATCCTCAACAGGCAACGATGTTCTTTGATCTAAAGTAACATCCTGTCTTAGTCTAATATCGGCAATTGTGATAGCAAGATCAACTGGTATTTTGGTAAAGAGAGAAACGACGTCAAACGATACTAATTCATCATCGGTATTAAGAGTAATACTCTAATAAAATACGCAAATTCAAGGGAATTTTTGACTGTGTTCTCCGATTTCCCAACAATTGGTGACAAAACCTGTGCCAAATGACTTGATATACCATAAGTCGGAGAATTGATGAATGAGACAATAGGTCTCAAAGGAATTCCCGTTTTGTGAATTTTTGGTAAGCCGTAAAATCGTGGAGATAGGCCATCACTGCTATATAACCTTCTATATGCAAACTCTCCGATCTTACCAGCTTTTTTCAAATCAAGTAACATTTTTTTTAACTTTCTTTGAAATTTACTAGTGGAATCGAATGGCAGAATAGAATACTGTACAGTAGGTGTTTCTGTCATTAAGCAACAATAAGACTTTCTCGTGATATTGGCTTTTGTCCATGACCACAACACAATTACCCTTATCGGCTGATAGAACAAGCCTATCTGGATCTTTCTTAAGAGCTAGTAGAGCTTTAAAAATGTTACTACCTATATATTTTCAAAGGTGGCTTTGACCGCCTAAGAATGCTACTGACCTCCGCCCTTACCAAACGTTTTTGATCGTCACCTATAGTAAGTCACCTATAGTAATTCAAAATGGCGGTTGCATGATGTGGCTTTTTGTGTTCTGTGGCTTTTCTATGTCTTATTGCTTCAGAGTGCCATGTATGCTCAGCAGAGATCTCCCAGGATACTTCTAACATACAACGATTTCATGTTGCTTGTAAATGTATATTCTCCACAAGGACATACGGTAAAAAGTTTCTTCGAAGAAGGCTACTGTATGTTATTATTCAAATGCTTCGTTCAATCCCTGTATTCTGGTTCTTGAATTAAGTGGCTACATACATCCACAACCAGGGCCGAAGACCAACGATAAACGTTCAAGGAAATGTCAACATAAATTATCCTTCTTGTTGATAAATGCTCGTATAGTTTAAATAACAAGCTTCAAGATTTTCAGTCGATGGTTTACTCGAAAGACTGTGATATTGTTATTGTTAGTGAAACATGGTTGACTTCCTCGGTGTTAAACAAGGAAATCCTACCTTACGGATATGACATTTATCGTTGCGATAGGCTCGGAAATAAAAGAGGAGGAGGAGTTTTATTTGCTATCAAGAACGATATCGAAACGAAACGCCGAAGAGACCTGGAATCAGATTGTGAAATTGTTGTTTGTGAAATTCATTCGTCTGAGGGCAGAAAGATTATTCTATGCGGTTTCTATCGACCTCCAGCAAGCAAAAGTGAATATTTAGTGAAACTTAATAACTCCCTGGAGAATATTGTGAGAGAATCAAATCCTGTCATATTATGCGGGGACTTTAATTTTCCTGAAATAAACTGGGATTTTCAAGTAGCGAATATATTTTGTGATATGGTTAACGATTCCTTCTTAACTCAAGTTAATCATTTCCCTACTAGGATCTCTGATTCTACCAGTAATATCAGTGCATTTTTTAAGGATTTTTCAGTGGTGGGGCAAATGTGCAAAAGGGTCCCGTTGGCCATTGCCCCGCCCTGACAGCTGTTAGCACAGAAGACTTTAGACAAGATTTCTCTCTAAGGCATGGTGATACCGTGATAGCCTGATAGGATGTCTAACTATGACTGGGAAGGGATTAATGTTGTGTCACTTTGCATCTGATCAGAATTAAAGGGGAACTCTAGTCAAAAAACAAATTACTTTTAAATGAAAGTCCTTTAAGTATAATGTTTAGAAATGTTAATAGTTTTACGATATCTACTCTTGCACTCGAGAAATAACGTTTTCATTCTCGTATTTTATGCTTCTGGACGCCGCCATTTTCGAGTTTGCTCGACGGCTTAAGATTGATGTACAGCAGGAATTTCTTTATCCATTCAAAATTGAAAAGAAAACACCTGCTGAACATAGAGTTTGAGCCATCGAGCAAACTCTAAAATGGCGGCGTCCAGAAGCATAAAATACGAGAATGAAAACGTTATTTCTCGAGTGCAAGAGCAGATATCGTAAAACTATTAACATTTCTAAACATACTTTTATTTAAAAGTAATTTGTTTTTTGACTAGAGTTCGCCTTTCAGGAATTTTCAAATAACTAAAAGTAAAATATAGGACTTAAATAATTACAGTTCTCGATATTACTGTACACCTGTACATGTGATTTAGCCAGAGCCAAAATCGAGTCGCCATTCAGTCTCAAATTGCTCTTAAAGTTAGGTATTATTTTGCAGCCTTAAATGTATTATTTTGCAGTCTTAAATGTATTATTTTGCAGCCTTAAATGTATTATTTTGCAGCCTTAAATGTATTATTTTGCAGTCTTAAATGTATTATTTTGCAGCCTTAAATGTATTATTTTGCAGCCTTAAATGTATTATTTTGCAGCTTTAAATGTATTATTTTGCAGCCTTAATATACAATGGCCGATATTTTTACGCATCGATCAATTTTATATTTTCGCCTGAATTTTTCATCATCGTTGTAAGTCGGCTAAGCAACACACATATCAAATTTTAAGCCAATTTGCTGAATTATTTCCTACATTTCTAAACACGGTGAATTTTGACCTTTTTCACCCGCATGCATAAAATTGTATTGTGTTTGTAGTGTATAAATAGATTGCGTATATAGTTAAAAGTATGAGCTCCCGTGCGGGTGGACTGGTGCGGGTGGGATCTCTGCAGAGACTCTGCTGAAGGTAACCCTTATACCGTAACCTCTCGTTGAGGGGGGTAGGGGGGAGCAGAGAAGGGGGTTCATTTTTTCTCACTGACCATTTTTTTCTCACTGACCATTTTTTTGCTTTGTTAAACTGTATTTACATTGATTATTTTCAATTCAACAGATAATGAACTGCTTTTTCTTCCACGCTTTTTCTTCGATTATTTTCAATTTAGCTATTATTGCTTATTAACTCTTTTCCGACAGGCTAAAAAACATCAAAAATTGAACCACCTCTTTGTTCTATTGATATCTCTTGAAATAACCATAACTGTTGCGAAAGCTATACATTTTCTGGAAGCCCAATAAACCGGCTTTTACTTCTGCTTTTAAATTTCCCGAACAAAACACATGTTAATAGAAATTAGCATTAATTATCATAAATCAGGTTGAAAAATTTACATTTTTGTAGAAAATGCCATCTTGCACGCCCGCGTAGCATCTTGAAAACTCAAAATGCCACCAATCGCAGAGTTGTTTATGAAATCAAATCAAACTTGGCGTGTGCGTGGATCTCATGTTCCTGGCGCTTGTCGAATTTCAATTTTTAATCTTGCGTTACCGTGTGCCGTGTTTTTCGAGTGACGACTTTGCGGGTCTTCTAAGACCCGTTTTGACTGAGCCGGTCGGGAAAGAGTTAAATGTATTATTTTGCAGCCTTAAATGTATTATTTTGCAGTCTTAAATGTATTATTTTGCAGCCTTAAATGTATTATTTTGCAGCCTTAAATGTATTATTTTGCAGCCTTAAATGTATTATTTTGCAGCCTTAAATGTATTATTTTGCAGCCTTAAATGTATTATTTTGCAGCCTTAAATGTATTATTTTGCAGCCTTAAATGTATTATTTTTCAGGCTTAAATGTATTATTTTGCAGCCTTAAATGTATTATTTTGCAGCCTTAAATGTATTATTTTGCAGCCTTAAATGTATTATTTTGCAGCCTTAAATGTATTATTTTGCAGCCTTAAATGTATTATTTTGCAGCCTTAAATGTATTATTTTGCAGTCTTAAAAAATGTATTATTTTGCAGCGTTAAATGTATTATTTTGCAGCCTTAAATGTGTTATTTTGCAGCCTTAAATGTATTATTTTTGCAATTTTTTATCGCATTAGCCCTTCTTTAAATTGATTACCATTATTTTTGTAGAAAGATCTCGAGAAAGCTCATTTCTTCTTGCAACAAGGCCTTGCTGAAGATGAGAAAGGAAGAAAAGACGAAGCCATTCCTCTGTATACAGACGCAGCAGAAATTTGCCTTCAGGCTGTAAGTGTGAAAAATAGATTTGCTTGATGGACATGTATATTTTTTGCTTCTACTGTTTCACGGGTGTGAAATGACAACTTCCGGTAATGAAAACACGTGAATTTTGGTGGTATTTGTTTGTCAACAAATACTCTGTGCAAATTCGGAATACGAAATTACAATAGCACTCCGTCGAGATGACGTCAGTATCCATGTTTGTCCGCTTTTACCCATAATTATTGCGGCCATAACAAAAGAAAATAGCTCATTTGCAATAATTTATGAGTCAAATTTGGTTTGTTTGTCCGCATTTTTAGCTATTAATAGCAGCCAGACGCTACGCTATTACATATTGGCCTTGGTTCCAAACTTGCACGGTACCGCGGATAGCGCGGTAGAGGATTGGGTATGAGCAGAATATGTAACCATAGGGTTACTAACATGAAGTATACACCCGTTATAGGGACACTGTCGGATACCAGTCAATAAACTTTTTGACAAGGTCAAATATGAAGATATTAAATATGAAGATATTTACTCTGTAAAAACCTTCAGCGGCTTTTCCTTCCTTGCACTGTAGTCGAGACAATGTTTAATAACAGTGTCAATTATTCATCTGTCCACACCACTGATCACTAAGACTGGTTCGAGCAACTATTATTTGAGTCTCCATTGCCTATAGTAAAGCTATATAACTATGTAACTATATTTGTCACCCTCCAAGGCTACTGGCCCTGATGGCATACCAGCTTACCTTTTAAAACGATGTTCTGAAGTCATCTCCCCGTCTTTGGCTGCTCTCTTCCAATTGTCTCTCCAACAAGGTTTATTTCCTTCTGAATGGAAATTTGCTAATGTGGTTCCAATACCTAAGAAAGGTGATGCTCATCAAGTCACCAACTACAGACCTATTTCATTACCCTCGCAAGTCTCTAAAGTATTTGAACGTTTGATTTTCAGTCAGGTTTCTTTTTTCATTAAAAACTCTTTATACGACCTTCAACACGGCTTCCGCTGCAATAGGTCATGTGTTACTCAACTGCTTAAAGTGTTCACGACATCGGCAGTGCTCTTGATTCCGGTAAAGAAATCGGCCTTATTTATCTCGATTTCGCTAAAGCTTTCGACTCTGTGTCTCACAGCAAACTCTTGTCCAAACTAAAAAATTATGGAATTGCCGGTCCACTTCTTAACTGGTTCGCCGATTACCTTCGTGATCGAAAACAGCGTGTCGTTATCGAAGGAGTTTATTCATCTTTCCTTAACGTTACGTCTGGTGTGCCACAAGGTAGTGTCATAGGTCCTCTTCTTTTCACTTTGTATGTAAATGATCTTCCAAGGGTAACCAGGAACAGTACTGTTGCACTATTTGCTGATGATAGTAAATGTTACCGCGCAATTCAGTCATCAGCAGAACGAGATCTGCTCCAGGTTGATCTCGACTCTATGTGCAACTGGTCGCTGTCCTGGCAACTGAAATTTAATGCATCAAAGACGCTCCTGCTCAGAGTATCTCGCAAACGAAACCCTCCAACTCATTCCTATTACCTCAACAATGAACCAATCAAGAGTGTTTCTAATCAAGTCGACTTGGGTGTGGTTGTCAGCAATGACCTTAAATGGTCCCCTCATATTGCCAGTTGTACTGCCAAAGCCAACCGCTTCCTTTCTTCGCAGGAACTGCACTAAATTAATTGATACTCGCTGCCGTCGGCTACTCTATCTTGCTCTCGTCCGATCTCACTTGTCTCACGCTAGTGAGATCTGGGCACCTCAAGGTTCGTCACGTGATCTTGCGTTCCTGGAGGGAGTTCAAAGACGAGCTACCAAATCTATACTACAAGACTACGATTTGTCTTATCCTGAGCGTCTTAAAAAGCTGAAATTACTACCTATATCGTACTATATTGAAATAAAGGAATAAGGATCTCATCTTTTTTTTCAAATGTAAACAAAGCCTTTACGATCTAGACATCTCCTCTTTTGTTACCTTTTCTTCTCACCTCTCGTCTCGCACCCGTTCTAGCAAGGACAATTTGCTTCAAGTCAATCCTTGCAGGACCTCTCTTTTTAGGAACTCCTTTTTTAATCGAATTGTCTTTCTCTGGAACAATCTATCTCCGATCATCCGTAATAGTACGTCTGTTTTCTCTTTTAAACACCAACTTTATATATACTTCTCTTCTCAATTAGACTCTTCTTTCGATGTAAACAGAATGAGCACTTGGAAAACGTACTGCTCTAAGTGCCGTTCATATAATTTAAGCTGCTGTTCTTAATCTGTCCTATCATATGTTATTAGTGTATTAGTCCTTGTCTTTAATTTATGTCTATTCTGTAAATATTTGTCAGGTTGGTCTTCACATGGGACACATGTCCTGTTGACTATACCTTCAACCATGTTCAAGACTGCTCTGTTTTTGTCTGTTTTTTATTTTTAACCGTTGTATTAATTATTTTGCTTTCTTGCTTGGTTGTAAAGTTAATAAAAAATTTAAAAAATCAAATTGGCCGCAACGAGTTACTTCCGGCTTCATTTTCTGAACAATAGTTGCTCGATCCAGTATTTTTTTAGAGATCAGTGGTCCACACGAAGTTTTTTTGCGTTTGTATTTTTAGTGCAAATGGTGATGAGTGATGAGGGGCGAAAATTCACTCGATATATATAGAGTCTATCGACGATAGTTAACACTATCTGAGAGTTCTACTTTTCCATGACCAAATTCAGATGACCGGAAAATGACCGGTTCCGTGTAAACGGGTGGAACCGGACAGGTTTCGAATTCGCCCGGACCCGTTAGGCTCCGTTTACACGGATCCGGACGAATAGGTTCCGCTCAAAAATTCGTTCACTAGGCTTTCCGTTTACATGGAGCCGTGTTCGATGAAAGTTCAGGGGAACTTCCGGGGGGTAATGGGGGTAAATATAGTTGGTAAATGGTGATTGGTCTTATTGTGACATTTGGAAAGAAATACAAAGAATGTCGTCAGTTGATACAAATGGCTTTAAAAAGTAAAATTTTGTATGGACGGACGAAGAAACGGCTCTACTCATTTAAGTAGTGGTTGACTACAAATCGTCGAAAACAGCGTCTGGTCTAGACTGGGAGACAATAAAAAATTAATATGAGGAAATAGCCCACAAGATTCCAAGACAGATATCCAAGGAAGGAAAGTGGAGTTAATGAAAAGGAATTCCCACATTGCGATGACCCAACCATAATCACCAAAGGTAGAGTAGCTCCTAATATAAATTAGGCGTCTAGGCGTTTGGGAGTAAAACTGGAAACAATTAATATTTGGTATTTACATTCGTTGGAAGTGATTGCTATAATGATTTCAGGTGAAGGAAAATCATCACTTTACACATGAATTGGTGGACTGGTGCAACAAACATATATGTGGTAAAACTATACACCCATTCATGATATAGCCCATTGTTTATCTGATGCATTGACTGCATATATACATGGGCATGGTGCTACACTACCGATGGGCATTGTAGTATTTTAGCACTTGGTCTTGTGTTATTAGACCACTTGCATTTTGGGTAAGAAATACAGAATAACGGAAACATGTTTTTTATTAAACAATCATAAACTTTAATAATATTTTGCTGTATGGTAGAATGCAGATATTATACCTATTATAGTCAAACCAGATGTTCTTTTGTATGAGACTTTGCAATATTGATGTGCAACATTGCAATTTTGATTGACAGATTCAATCAGCAACCTGAAAATGCTTTATCACAATTCCTCGATGGGTTGCCCTAAAAATCGTTTTAAATGCCTAACTTTGGATAATGCTAAATTCTACATAAAGGTAGAGCCATTACCTTCAAGTATTACATCACATTTATGTGTTGTTCGATGTTTAAAACCAATATGTGAAGCAACCCGTTGAGGAATTGTTACGGGAGGAGATATGCGTCGACTGTTTGTTTATAATTATTTTTAGACTCTAGTTTTGGGTTCAATAATATTCTCCTCGTAACACTATATAGCGTGAAACCAATTACCTTTTACAATATTTATTAATACTTCAAATATATGTATTTCTATAATGTTAATAACAACTTTCCTATTTTGTTCAACTTATCTTTTTATTTCTGACTGAGCACAACTTTGGTCTTGGTATCTTCTTCGTTCTTTGACTTTGTGGTTCTTTGATTAATAGATGTTCAGTTTCTTCAATCTCTGCGATACTCCAGCCTAACTGGCTTTCGTGATTCACTCCAGCCTAACTGGCTTTCGTGATTCACTCCAGCCTAACTGGCTTTCGTGATTCCTCTGAATCTTCTCTCTCCTATACTCTGTTGTGCTCAGCTTTTATAATACATGGTAGAGGAAGAATTCCTAAACTATGATGAATTTCCTCTACGCAATACAGTATGTGAAAACAAGTTCTAGCAACCACAAAACCACCAACGCTGTGCCGATTCATGTCCGTTTACGCGTTTGTGGGACTAGGCGTTTTCCTGTGGTTGTTTAATCTCTATGCTGATTCATTTCCGTTTACACGTTTGTGGGAAAATAAGTATTTGCTTATTCATGCGAGGAAGGTTAACTAAGGTCTTATAATTATATAATATATTATTATAAGTAATATCATGGTAGTGAGGTGTATTAGCTGTTAAACCGCCCGCTCGATGAGGGTCATTAAGTAAAATTCCTGAGGGCCGCAGGCCCGAAGGAATTTCACTTAATGACCCGAATCAAGCGGGCGGTTTAACAGTGAACACACCTCACTACCATGATATTACTTTGTAATACCATGGTTGTCGAAATTTCATGTCTTTGCATGCCAGGTGAGAAGAAGCTAATACTACCTCTCATGACGTCATTCAAGGTTGTATTAGTTCTAATACGACCTCTAGATTGTATAAATTAATCCAAATGAGGTAATTTAGTTATTAATTCAACCTGAAAAGACAAAAGAAATTGAGACAACCATGGTATTACATGGTATATGCTACCATGTTACACCCTCCCCCTTGAAAGAAAGAAAGTTTACTAAAACTTTCGTTAAAGTACAATATATCGTGTTCGTTTGGAAAAGTTTATGGTCTCGAAAGACAATCAACAAGTAGATTGTCCCGTCCTTTGATGTGCTGTATCTTCATATTGTACTCGGACAATATTAGACTCCACCGCAGGAAACGTTGATTCTTGTTCTTCAGCTTATGGAGAAAAACTAGAGGGTTGTGGTCACTGAACACCTCGAGTGGTACATTCGGTGAAGACACATAAACTTCGAAGTGTTGAAGCGCGAGAACAAGGGCAAGACATTCTTTTTCGATCGTGGAGTAATTACGCTGATGTTTGTTGAACTTTCTAGAAAAATAACATACTGGATGATCGACTCCATCTTGATCTTCTTGTAACAGAACTGCACCGGCAGCAACATCGCTCGCGTCTACCGCTAGCTTGAATGGACGGCTGAAATCTGGTGCAGATAAAACTGGAGAATTTTGTAGCATAGCTTTGACTTTCTCAAAAGCCAACTGACAATGTTCTGTCCAAACAAATTTAACATCCTTTCGTAGCAACTGCGTCAAGGGTTCCGTATTGATGAGAAGTTTGGGCAAAACTTTCGGTAATAACCCGCCATGCCGAGCAATCGCATTACATGCTTTTTAGTTGTGGGTGGTGGAAAATCTGCAATCGCGTCGACTTTGGCGTTGACTGGTTTAACTTGGCCCTGACCAACGATATGGCCTAAGTATGTTACATGACCACATCCAAATTCACTCTTTATTAAATTGATGGTTAGTTTGGCTTCGCGGAGCCGTTCGAAAAAGTTTCGTAAGATCTGAAGATGTTTTTCCCAGGTGTCGCTATAGATGATCACGTCGTCAATGTAACCTTCGCAACCATCTATATCAGAAATTATCTGGTTGATGAGGCGTTGGAAGGTGGCAGGTGCATTCCTCATTCCAAAAGGCATGACTTTGTACTGATATAATCCGTGTGATGTAACAAACGCTGAAACTTCTTTGGCACGTTCGCTCAGTGGAATTTGCCAGAATCCTTTCAGTAAATCGAATTTCGAAACAAATTTAGCATTTCCAATTTTATCAACACAATCATCCATACGAGGAATAGGAAAAGTATCCGACTTCGTTAAATTGTTCACTTTACGGTAGTCCGTACACATGCGATAACTTCCATCTGGTTTTGGAACTAAAATACAAGGTGAACTCCAACTACTCTGGCTAGGTTCAATGAAATCGTTCTCGAGGAGGTATTGGATCTCTTGTTGAAGGTATTTTTGCTTGGTTGGGTTTAACCGGTAAGGGTGTTGTTTTATAGGAACGGCGTCGCCAATATCCACGTCGTGGGCAATCATTTCGGTCCGGGAAGGAACGTCAGGAAATAATTTGGAATACTCTTGAACAAGGTGTAGAACATCTTGGCGTTGAGATGGTTGAAGATGAGATAACTTCGAATCCAAATCTCGTAAAACATCGGAGTTGCTTAGTTTCGTTGTCTCAGACAGATTAAAGAGTTCAGATTTGTCTTCATTGTTGTTATGACTATCTCTATCTGAACTGACTACATTTACAGCATCTACTGCATTCTTTCTTTCATGATATGGCTTAAGCATATTTATATGACAAAGTTGTTTATTTCTACGCCTATTTGGGGTTACTATTACATAATTTAAATCATTCTCTTTCTTTTCCACAACATAAGGGCCAAAGTATCTAGCTTGGGACTTTCCAGGAACCGGAAGAAACGCAAGAACTCTATCACCGGGCTGAAAATTACGAGTAACGGAGTTCTTGTCGTAATGACGCTTCATGCGTTTTTGAGCCGACTGAAGATTTTTTCGTGCTAAATCACAGGCCTTCGTTAATTTGTTGCGAAAGTCGGACACGTACTGCAAAAGGTTAAACGAACCGCCATCTTCGGAAAGCAACTTTTCCTTCAAAAGCTTAAGTGGTCCCCTTACGGTGTGGCCGAAAACTAACTCAAAAGGACTAAACCCTAATGATTCTTGAACCGACTCACGAGCTGCAAATAAAAGTAAATGGACTCCGTCGTCCCAATCTTTCTCAGTTTCGAAACAATACGTCTTAATCATTTGTTTTAAGGTTTGGTGAAATCGTTCTATTGCACCTTGACTTTCTGGGTGATAAGCCGTAGATTTATATTGCGTGATACCTAGTTCATGCATGACTTGTTGAAATAATCCTGACATGAAATTTGATCCTTGGTCAGATTGGATAGATTTTGGAAGACCAACCAAAGTAAAAAACTTTGTCAGGGCTTGAACAATAGTTTTAGCTTTAATATTTCGAAGTGGAATGGCTTCAGGAAAACGCGTCGAAACGCACATAATTGTCAACAGATATTGGTTACCTCTTTTAGTTTTAGGCAATGGTCCGACGCAATCAATCATAATTCTACTGAACGGTTCTTCAAAAGCTGGAATTGGTTGTAACGGTGCTTTTGGAATAACCTGATTTGGTTTTCCTACTACTTGGCAAGTATGGCATGTCTTACAGAATTCGGCTACGTCTTGCCGAATTCCAGGCCAATAAAAATGTCGCAAAATCTTTTCATGTGTTTTGTTTATTCCCAAATGACCTGAAAGGGGTGTTTCGTGTGCTAAGCTTAAGATTTCGTCTCGATATGGTTTCGGGATTATAATTTGGTATCGAATAGACCTCAGGGGGTCGCCATTTCCGCATTAATATTCCATTTTTAGTGAAATAACCCACTGCGTGTTCTGCTATTTCTCTATCATCGAAAGCTTGTTGAATTAATGAAGATATCTCAGGATCATTCTTTTGCTCATTAATGAGATTAGATTGTGACATGCTTGGTGTATCAGCCGCATTGTGTTCCGTAGTATGTGTTTTAGTAGGATTCTCAAATATATCCGCAAAAAAGGTATCGGATAAATCAAGTTCGTCTTCGTTAATGTCCACTAATTTCTGTTGTTTGGCTATTGCTCTGGTTACCGCACATGAAGGATATAAATTTGGAATTTCCTGTTCAATGACGTCGGAAATCTGTGTCATACATGGTTTGTTTGTCAGTATGGGATTTATGGTTACCTTTTCACCAGCCAGATCGTTTCCTAATAACAACTGTATTCCATCAAAAGGTAAAGAATCAATGATACCTATAGAAACATCTCCTGAGACTAAATCGGACTGCAATTTAATATTGTGTAAAGGAACTGGACTATAATCGCTTGAGTGAACTCCTTTAATTAAAACATTCGTACCCGAATATGACTCGTCAGAAAATGGTAATGTGTTTGTCAGTATTAAAGATTGGGATGCACCGGTATCTCGAATATTTGAATCGGAATAAATTTTGTTGGTTCGCTCAAAAGTGAAACCTTAGCCTTATTAACAAATGGTTCAAATATCTTAATAATAGGGTCAGTATTACCGTTGACAGCTAAATCCTTGTTGAAATGAATAACACTGCTATTATCAGAAACAGATGTTGATTGTTGTTTAGTATAATTTGAAAGTTCGGTTTTGATCGTGAAATAAAGCCTGTTGGTTTTGTCTGATTTTGTTGGTTTCGTCTCATGGAATAACAATCCGACATCATGTGTCCTTTACGTCTGCAATAACCACAAGTGATCGAATTAAAAGGTGGATTATTGTTTTTGTTCTGAAATTCCGGTGTTCTATTTTGTATGTTCGGCTGAAAATTGTTCATGGACCGTCTCCAGTTATTTGAGTCACGCGATGTTCGTGTGTCATTATAACCTGCTTTACTTTCTCGGTTATCGCGTGGAAAATTTCTGGGTGTTTGCCTGTTGTCACCATTATTTTGTGGTTTAAAGGAAGGTGATTGTGACTTACTTCCGAACGAATTCTTGTGGGTTAAGGCGAAATCGTCTGCTAAACGTGCAGCAGCAGTGGAACTTGTTGGCTTTTGTTCATTTATAAATGTGCGGACCTCAGGATTTATGCAACGTTTAAATTCTTCTATTAAAATTAGTTCTCGCAATTTTTTGTATTCTTTATTAATTTTTTCAGATGAACACCACCGATCGAATAATTGTTCTTTTTCTTGTGCAAATTGGACATGATTCCTATTGCCGGTTTTTTCTAAATTTCGAAATTTTTGACGATACGCCTCAGGGACCAACTCATAAACTTTGAGGATAAGTTCTTTTACCATATCATAATTTGCCGATATCTCGATGGAAAGTTGAGAATAACTTTCGCGAGCTTTTCCGACCAAGACACTTTGCAGCAACATTGTCCAGCTTTCTTTTGGCCAATCGCAATTTAGTGCAATCTTTTCAAAATGTAAAAAATATTGGTCAGCTTCCCGTTCCTGGAAAGGTGGAACCATTCGAATATGTTTTGTTAGATCAAATTTCGGACCTGAACTCTTTTCAAGATGACCTTGCGTTTTCGCTTGTAATTCTAGCTTTCTTAATTCGATTTCATGCTCCCTTAACCTAAACTCTCTCTCTTCTCTTTCTCTTTCCCATTCGCGCTTCTCTCTTTCTCTCTCAGATTTTGGTTGAATATCCTGGTTTTGGTTGAATATCCAGATTAGTTTGGAAATCCAGATTTTTGTTGAATACCGGTATCCGGATTTTGGTTGAATATCCAGATTTTGGTTGCATGTCCAGATTTTGGTTAAAATTTTGGTTGAATATCCAGATTTTGGTTGCATGTCCAGATTTTGGTTGCATATATCCAGATTTTGGTTGAATGTCCAGATTTTGGCTGAATATCCACATTTTTGTTGCATGTCCAGATTTTGGTTGAATATCCAGATTTTGGTTGCATGTCCAGATTTTGGTTGCATGTCCAGATTTTGGTTGAATATCCTGATTTTGGTTGAATATCCAGATTTTGGTTGCATGTCCAGATTTTGGTTGAATATCCTGATTTCGGTTGAATATCCAGATTTTGGCTGAATATCCACATTTTAGTTGAATATCCAGATTTTGCTTGAATATCCAAATTTTGATTGCATATCCAGATTTTGGTTGCATATATCCAGATTTTAGTTAAATATCCAGATTTTGGTTGAATATCCAGATTTTAGTTGAATAGTTTCTTCAGTGTGATTTGATTGCTTGCATTGTGATGATTACCCACAGATACTCAGGTTGGATAAGTTGCTTTTGAGTAAAATCTGTTATCCATTTAAATACTGTAGCTTCTTTCTTAGGTTGCCTTCTGATAACTGGATTTAAATCCTAATGTTAATCGATGAGGCACCATTGTTCCATAATCAATCCCTCCATTAAAATTTCACACACCTTGATCTAGTTCTTGTTTCATTTATCTTCTTTCTTAATTTCACCCTTTCGCTATTGAGGCTGAGAATTTCCAGAAAATATTGAACAGTGGTACCATACTGAGCAATGTCCATAGTCATTTACTTGGTTTCATATGTTGTTAAATATATATTCGTCCAATATTCAATTACAGTATAAATTATTTTGATGGCCAAATACTAAAATAAAAAAAAAACACACTTAATACCATGGCATATGAATGGGAAAACTAAACAGAAAAAGAAAATAAATATGAAAGGAAAAAACTAAAAACATGTACAAGGTATTACATCGTATTTTAACAGGTATGCAGCAGGTCTAAAATACAAGTCACAGCAGGGGCGACGGAGCCAGGGGGCAATTTGCTCCCCACTTTTTTCCTCACTTTTTTCCACACTATAAAAGTGCTCCGCGGCCCCTGCACAATCACATTTTAGACCCAACCACCTTAATGTCACAATATGTGGGTGATATAGAAACCAGCCCACAAATTATATTGGGAAAACCATGTAATTCCCATTTTTATTGTAGAAATGCAATAATTTATTTTCTTCTTTGTAAAATCCACCTTGAAAGATTATTTCCTCTTGCATGAAATCCATATTGCTTTATGATCACTAAAGTATGTTTCTAAATTTCCAGAATCAACTTCCATGTTTGTTATATTAGTATATATGTGGTCAATAAGTGTATTGTTATCTGTTGTATAACTTGTTATTAATTGTGTATAACCATTGTCTCTAACCATGACATTGTAAAGTGATTGTCGTTCTGTATCGACCATCCAGTTCACATTAAAATCTCCAATGAATATATTATTGACACCATGAACAATAATATTCTGTAATGCTGAGCATAGATGAGTCAGGGGAACTTGTGGAGAGCGATATACTCCTATAATGTTGACATCCTCATGATTGATAACTTTAATTACAGTAAATTCAATACCATTGATATTGTTACTGTAAGGATATCCCTCAACAAATGGTATTTTACTGTAAACCGCTGTACCATGGTATGATAGTCTATTATCATTCCGATTAAACATGTCGTCATTTCGAAATAGTTGAAAACCATTAATGGTGTACATTTCATCATCATCAAATGGACTGAATCTTGTTTCTGTAAATATTGCTATATCACAAGAAGAGTAATTAAAGTCATTTCGGACATCTTCAATGTGTTTGTGTACTCATTTCAGATTTTGATGTAGACATGTCATGTACTTGGTTTCTTGTTCGTGACTGCCCTTGTCACAGATATTAATTAGTTTTCCTTATGTCATTGTTTTTTATGTATATTTTTGCTGCCTCCCCTCAGGGAGGCAGCACACTATTCTTGACACTTCTTGGGTTTCTGTGCGTAACTCGTGCTCAGTCTCTTTGCCGAGCTATGTATAGCCGACGAATATTTCGATTTGTTCGAGCTTTAGAGTGTCTGGACGCACTTTCCGGGGGGAAACGGGGGGGGGGGGGCACTTACTAGGGAAACTAGGGAAAACTGCGCATGTTCTATTTGCACCGCGCTGTCTTCCCAAACTACAGAAAGATTGCTTCTCTGCTTTCACGGTAAGAATAACCAGGAATAACCAGTTATCGAATAGTTGACACTAAAATCGACTCCGCTGTTTTGTCTGTTTTCGCTTGCTTATGAACTGCCGAAATTCGAGAGTATTTGAGAGCCTGTGGACAAGAATCCCGATTATCCCATAACAAACGCAATCGCTGTATGTTTCTTATTTGTATCGTCCTTAATCGACGGCTTCAGTACTTTCATATTGACGACGAAATTAAAATATAATTTGGCCACTATCTTCAAAAACAGCATCGTAATTTAACCCAAATACTGCCAAACAAAGATAATTTATCTGTCTGCAATATACGTAAACGTTATTGTGCTACCTTACTTAGTTGTTTTTAAAAAAAGCGCAATATCGAACATGCCTTGATATTCGTGATATGTCATTCAGCGCGGGAGTTCCACAGAGCGCTTTCATTTAAATTTTAAAAGTACTTTTACATGCCTGTAGCTGCTGCACAAGTTAAAGTGGATGTGAGATTAGTTTCTATTGAAAAAACAAAGCTACACGGTTCAACATAGTTCGCAGTTCGACATTGTTTACATTTAGATATCCAATTGTCCAAATTTTATACTATCATTGCTTATAATATATACTGATAGCTTTTACTTCAATATAAACATAGCTCATGCCGTCATTCGTTGCCTTTCAAATTGCGTCCGTTGTGCTGCGTACTTTTACATACAGTCATACACAAGCCCAAGTAGCCTGTAGTCCGAGTTAACGCCTATTCCCGTTCGTTTGTTCGATTTGAAATATGACCGCACGACCGCCAGCAAATATTACAAACGTGAAGTTCGATTTGACAGAAGTGTCGCTTGATCATGGAAAATCTATATGGCTTGCTCTTTCGAGTAAATGTTGTTCGAATTAGATGTATGGCGTTCAAACATTGAATTTTGACATAAACGCGCCATATGATTACCATATGTTATTTTAATATTACAAGGCTATATGATCGCCTTGATACATGTATGTGCTGTAGATTCTACAGTCTATTTTAATATCCTCTATATGCTATAGAAATTTCTGGCATCATTCTGCTGGCATGCCTGATCGGTGATCCTGAACACTGCTCCAACCTCGTACCACTACTCATGTGTCAGTCCAGAGGCAGCATTTCACTTCTGATAAGAACTCCTAGTTGTAAATAAAGGGGGGTACCTCGCATGGGCAATTAAGACCCGTTCGCACCTTTTCCGTTTTTTATACGTGTATGTAGGTTTATTTATTTTTCCAATAAATTTATTACATTGACATTGACTCTACTATTGAAACACTCGTAAAAGTTTGGGAGAACTCAAAATCGCAGTTGAAAGTGAAACACTCCTACTACGTGTTCGTGTTCCCACGGCAATTTCTCGTTCTCCCAAACTTCCACTCGTGTTTCTATATAACTGTATGGAAACACGAAGAATGTTTTCTATTTCTTATAAATATAAAATTTTGTCTGATAGGACAGGTGGGCAAGGAGTTATTGCGTATACATATTTCTGTTAAAGTCCTGGTTTCTAGGGAATATGAGTTTGATATCTTATCCTTAATCTGAACTGGTTTTGGTTATACGATTGCAGCAAATCGGCTTCCATCGATACTCAAAAAGACAGAGCCCTTTTAATACAAAATTCAAAAAACATATTGTGTACATTGTGATACATATATTACCGTTGTATACTTCATGTCTAAGTTAGTGTTATGTTTACGTTGAAGTAATGCAATGTTTATCACATTCGCAGTGCAAAGGATTGGAAGACGAGGACCTGAAATCGAAACTCCAGGCAATGGCCTTACAAGCCGTCGAAAGGTAAACCACTAGTCGAACAATGTATGTATGTATGTATGTATGTATGTATGTATGTATGTATGTAAAGTCTTTATTGAGATAAAAATAGAATAGTTACATCAGACGTGTAACTTTACAAATAATGTAAGCACGATATATAAAAACTTATACTAGCTATCGTTAAAAGTTCAATTAGGGTTCTTTATAAATTGCAGTAGGCATCTATTAATGAAGGATCTCTTATATCTCTCTGTCTGAATTTTTGGCAGGATATAGTTGTGTCCTCGCTTTCTAAGTATTCTTGTTCTCTTAGGGGGTAGTAGGTCGTATAGACTATGGGTTGTGTCGTTCGAGATTATGTTCCATAATTTTCTGTCTCTCTCGCTAATTATGTCAGATAACACATAGTTTTTTGACGTGTAGCCATATCGAAAGGCTCGTTTGAGGAACTTGTCGACACGATCTAGGTATTTCCTTTAAAGGCTGCTCCCCAAACCTCAATTCCATAGAGAATGAGAGAGAGAATGAGTGAGTCAAACAGTTGGCTTATTTGATCCTTAGGATATCCATAGAATCTGCAAGTCCGTAATATGTACAACCGGCTACTGGCTTTGGCTAGCAAGCTATCAATTTGGAGATCCCAGTTGCAGGGGTTTTCTTGAAATGTTAATCCGAGAACCTTTAGATAAGGTTGTCGTGTAATTGTTGGTAATAAAGGTGGTACTGGTTTGCTTGTCCTACCCCGTACAACCATTTCCTTTGTTTTCGTCATATTCAATGTCATACGGTTGTTCAGCGCCCAACTTTCTATGTTTTTCACTTCGATGAGAGAAGTGTCACAATTAGCTTTTACAGGAACACTTAAATTAGTGTCATCAGCAAACTTTACTAATACGTTCCTTTCCAGGTACACTGGGCGTATGTCATGAACCATGATGGCAAATAATACTGGACCAAGTACTGAACCTTGGGGAACCCCTCTGTTGATATTTACAAACTCTGTAGTCATTCCATCAACCACGACCCTTTGTTTCCTGTTGCCAAGAAAATTAATTATCCAGTTGATTACATATGGATTAATGTCAAATGACTTTAGTTTATTGCAAACTATATCATGTGGGACTGTGTCAAACGCTTTGCTGAAGTCAAATGAAAATACTCGTACAAAATCCGCGTCTTCATCCAACCACTTGACCCAGTTGTGATAACATTTAATAAGGTCCATTGTCGTGTTGTGCTTTTCTTTATAGGCAAATTGATCCTTACCGATAGCCGATTTCATGATGGTGGAAAGTTCTTGTTTTAATACCATCTTTTCAAAGATTCTCATAATGATGTTGGTTAACGAAATAGGTCTAAGTTGATTGCATGCTTGCAAGGGGGATTCTTTGGGAGACGGTAAGACATTTGCCAACTTCCATAAATGAGGTACTACTTGCAATCGGAGGGAATTGTTGAAAATCTTAGTGACCACAGGCGCTAACTGGTCAGAATAATCTCTCCAAAACCAGTAGGGAATTTCATCTGGTCCAGGAGCTGTGTGCCTTTGACGAGAGAGGAATATTCTAACAGTATGCTCATCAATAGATGGAATTCGAGTGACATCTGAAATTGGTAATTGCTCCGGTAAAGAGTAATTTGGATCAGTATTAATTGATTGGAAGTACGTATTGATGGTATCAGGATCGATTATTGAACTAACGGGGAAACTTTGATTTTTCCTCCCGGTAATTTTATTGACTGTATTCCACCACTCGTGGGATCCCGCCCTTTTGCTTTTGTTCTCGTTGTTAACAGCTCGAATCTGGTTTTTCGGGATCAATTTGTTTATTCGTTCTTGGAGGGCAACATTATCTAGCTGATTGTGACGGCGCGTGTTGTCATTCCTGATGTTGCACAAATGTTTGACTAATGGTGACATATAAGGTGGATCGCGTGATGACACTTTGACTTTAATTAAAGGAAAGCATTTATCTAACATTTTTGAGAGAGATTCGTTTAATAGTCGCACACTTTTACATGGGTCATCTGGATTAACGACGCCACATTCCCAGTCGGAGTTATTAGTTAAGATATTTACCATTTTCATTTTACGGTGTTCTCTTACATCACGGAAATAAACAAACTTTCTAGTTGGGTTAGTAGATATACGAGGATGGACCAGAACTGTTAGATGGTCAGATCGAACTAAGCCCTGTGACACTGTTGGACTTCTCCACAGGTACGGGCAATTGGAAATAAATACATCTAATGTCCGTTGCCCACGTGTAGCTACTTTTACCATTTGTTGGAGTGCATGTTGGCTAATAATAATATATAATAATATTCAGTTGGTTAATGTCGCCGGCAATGACAATCTTTCCGTTAGGATCCAATGATAATATTTGTTCACAGCTCTCAGACAAATGGTCTAATAAGTCGACATCTGGATAAACTGGATCTGGGGGATGATAAACCGCAGCGACGTAGTACTTGGAGTTGGGAGTTACGATTTCGCACCATATACATTCAAGATGGTCTGTAACATCAAAACATTTGACTTTCCAGTCGTTCCTGCAAAATATAGCTACACCACCGCCAGCCCGTAGGTCAGAACGATCTTTTCGTAGTAATATGTAGCCGTCTGGACAAATCATATGCGAAGGTATATTTTTGTTTAGCCAAGTTTCAGAAACAAAACAGATGTCGATCTTGTTTGAATGAAGTTCAGCATAGAGAGCTGGTGTAGCATCAGGTTTGGCTAAGGAACGGGCGTTAATTATCATGCACCTAGGGACAATTTTTGGAGCTGTTGGACCGGGTTTTTCAGAGGAATAGTAATAAGATTTGAGATGTTTACTCCACGTTTCCGTTGATAATTTGCATATGTAAATACTGAACGCCGATGTTTACCTGGAGAAATATTTAATACTTGAATTGGATTTTTTGTAAATCGTAAACGAGTTCGTAATCCAGCTCTGCAACCTCTTGTCCGAAGAATATTCGAGTCCTTTAAAGATGTAATAAGGTGGCTAGGCAGCCAGGAAGGGGCATATTGCTTTAGCGAAAACAGAACTGGTCTTGTGTAGTTGATTGAGCGTGTAGTAGACGACAGAGTTATGTTGCTCGTGACTGACTCCTTTTGCTTATATTCGATTAATTCCTTTGATTCGGTGGGCCCAGGATTCGGTGAAACATCTACGAAAACTGTAAGGTCCATGATAAATGGTTTTGAAGGAAGAACAAGACACGTAGAACCACGCTTTGACTCTTTCTTAATAGCAGTAGACTCCTTGTAACGTGACGGAATGTTGTGCCTTCGTATACTCACGCGACTCAGAAGCAGATAATATTTTTCACTAAAATAGGTTGAATCCTGTCCATCAGCTTTCAATCTATCGATAATCTTCAAGGATGGGTCTTTACGGACGTAAATATTACTGTTTACAACCAGAATACACTTTAAAAAGACAATTATTATAAGAAGGCTTGGGAGCCTATACATTTTACCGGCAGCCATGACAGGCGCTCATCTGGAAACTCTACTCTATTCTACTCTTACTTTTTATTAATTTTGAGCGGGCGCAATCGTATGGGCATTCCTGCAATTTGATTGGCTGCCTAAACTGGCACGGTCATGGAATCCTAAATGCTAAACATTTTATCGAGATTTTTGCTTTATTATTAAATGGAAAATTGAAAACTAGCACAAAATTTCATTCAACTAAGCTGGAAATCACTATATTTTATACAAAAACTAATGTATTTGGTTTGTTTTTCTTTTCTTATCCAAATAATGCAGTTTTACCGAACTAAAGTAACTCAAGTCTTTCACCTTGTATAATAAAAAAAAGAAGTTATTTATATTTACAGTTTTGATCGGTCCGTATTAGTAGAAACTATTTACCCTGGGCCAGTTTCTGAAACCGCGGGCAAATATTCTATACGAACCTCCTATCCGGTAAATAACATATATATGTTTCTTCATAGCCTCCTCCGCAGGCAACTCTGTCTTCCTAACTGCAATATTTTGACCGAACTCTGCGTCTTCCTAAATCCTAACTGCAATGTTTTGGCCACCCCTTCCTCTTATTTACTTCATTTAGTTGGGTAGCACGAAGAAAGCGTAATGGAGGCAAACCTTGAACCATTTCTTTTATGACATAGCTATACCACAGACAGCTCAAACAATACACTAGAGAGCAATCTCGAATTCGACCAATCAGATTGTAGTATTTAAAATGTTTCAACGGCTGTGTCCACTCACCAGATCACATACATAGCTGAAGAGAGATGAAGAATAACTATACGGCGAGAGTTGGGGAAATAATATTATGCAGAATTTATCGCTCTTTTGATGTGTTGAATTCTTTGGCGATAAGAGCAGCGACAGTCTGACAATATATTCTCGTATAATGCAAATACAATTGTGTTGTTTGGGTTGCTGTGGCGATACAAGAGTGAAAAAATTATTAATAAAATTCACGATAACCTCTATCGCTTTCTGATTATTTGGCATGATCGGTTGATGCTAGGTCATTTTCAACTTTTCTGTCGAAGTAGTGAGTAGTAACCACTGATCTCTAAGTAAAGACTGGATTGAGCTTTCTATTGTATCTAATGAGCTGATTTTGAAGCCTACATATTTGCATAATGTAAATTAACGAGAGATCATTAGAAACTCCGAGTTTGCAAGCAAATCAAACTGTGACGCTAGCAAAATAGGTTTAGTGTCTGGCCAATATAGTTTCTTTGTTAACATTAAATGCATAAAATCTTCAACCTACTGTAATTTGACGTCTCATATCAGGCTTCTCTCACTGGATAATTAGAGCCAACGGCGGCCATTGCTAAGGGACCAAAGTCGCAGTAAATCTGTAGGTAGGCGATGAATCGTTTTACCCAGTAATTTGAAAAATGTTTTCTGGTCCTCTTTATAGTAATATTATTTTATTTTGTCGATGGTAAGAGCACATAAACATCAAAAAACCTCATAGGATTCTCAGTTGGTCCCTTAGTAATGGCGGACTTCCGGCTTCATTTTCTGAACAATAGTTGCTCGATCCAGTCTTTATTTAGAGATCAGTGGTAGTAACGTTTCGGTCGTCAGAGTGAAACGTGACATTTTGTGACAACACTATTTAATTGGCACACGATTTTGGCAGTACATCATCCTTTCAGAGTATTTTCAAGTAAAACACTATTATTTTGTAATGCCTGTGAATTACGGTTACTCTTATCATGATGATAAAATACCTGTACTAAATTCCACCTTCTTTAAACAGAACACCATTTGATCCATGGCCACATGTTTGACACCCAGGGGCGTCGCGAACCCACTTTAATTAGGGAGTGTCCATTTGAATTTGCCCGAATATTATATTTTTTATAAAATTACCCGAATTTTATTGGATGTACATTAAGACATAACAAGCACAAATGTTGCCATATACGTTCTATCTTTAAGCAATCTCACAATTTAGTATAAAGTCCTAATTTACTATATCGTAGTTTGCCCGAATTTAATACTTCTATTGTCCATTTTGCCCGAGGGGGGGGGGGGACACCCCCGCAGTAGCGACGCCCCTGTTGACACCTCTGTTCTATTGGGATAAATCTCTACAGTTTTTATTGTCTAAGTTTAACTTCTTTATTACATTCTTTTAGAGCCGAGGCTATTAAGAAAACAACTTCAAGCAAAACAAATGCCGTCTCAACCGCTGCCCAGTCTAACCTCTCTGCCCCAGAACATAATAGCAAAGGAAAGAAATTTATGCTCACGAACAAAGAGCTTGATGTTTTGAAGTAAGCAACACTCACTAATTGTTTTATAATGACTTGATAACTTTGTAGCTTTGCTTGGTTGATGTTGTATAGTCTGAAATCCCGCATATACATCTTCCAACCAATGTCGCACCTGATTGGTCAGTTCATTTCCACCCTAGCAACGGGGTAGCAACCAGGAAAGACCGAGATATTTAAATGAACAAAACAATCTCCGTGATTGAACTTCGTACTTGTTTTCTTACAGGTATCCACGAGTTTTGGAATCCAAAACGATGTGTGTTTTTGAATGAAGATGTTATTGTACATCTTTCTGTAAAAAATGTTATCTTACAGAAGCGTAATTTAATAGCAGCGGACTGTGAAAAGTGGCAACTTGGCGTGCGGCTTAGTAAACCCTTGTGACCTTGAACAGTAATGAATAATGTCTAGAGTTAATGTTTTTTCTCCTCATGTTTATTCAAAATACCTACATCGTTCTGGATACCAAAACTCGTGGAAACTTGTAAGAAAACAAGTATAAAAGTTCAATCACGGAGATTGTTTTGTTCTTTTAAATTATCCCGTTGCTAGGTAAGAAGTGAACTGACCAATCACGTGTGACATTGATTGAAAGGCTTATACAGTGGCAGTCTAACGTTTAAAACGAAGGCCCAGGAATATATATGGCTTAATCTAAAACGTAACCTACAATCATAGAATAATTCATTGGGACAAGAATACACAAAATGACCGTTTTTCCACTTTATTGCTTTAAATGCATCTATCCCCCACCACTCACCCACCACTCAATGTTGTACGTAGTGCAGGATACAGGTAGTAGCAAGTTTTGCCGAACTCAGTTCCACAGTCAACATTGATCGGTGGTGCAGGGGGAGAAATTTGAGCCTGTTTGATGGAGGACACGTGTGTTAATATCTGTGGGCACTTTGTTCCAAATAAACGTAATTTTCCATGATTTGTTAATATACACACTGCTATAGTGAATGTGGGAGAACTTGGAGTAGACAGACGATACATGGACGATCGTAAAGTAGAAAAATGATGTACAGCACATTGTAACCTTCGCTCTCCACCTGAGTCTCGGTGGCTCAATGGTTAGAGCGTCTCACCGGCAATCAGAAGGTTACAGGTTCGATTCCTGTCCGGGACTCAGAATTATTTTTCTGGTGATACGAGCTTGACGATCGTCAATGTATCGTCTATTCCACGATTGTAGGAAATAGCCTATAAATATTTATTTTCAAATGACGAACGGCAATCTTGGAACATCTTATGTGCTAAAAACTAATATATCCTAAGAAAATATTTATAAGAAAACGTCTTCTAAAAATCGATATTATAAACGTATCAAGAATTATTTCTTATTTTAACTCTTTCCTGTCCGGCCCAGTCAAAAGGGGTCATATAGAAGACCCCCGAAGTCGTCAATCGAAAAACACGGCACACGGTAACGCAAGAATAAAAATTGAAATTCGACAAGCGCCGGGACACGAGATCCACTCACACGCCAAATTTGATTTGATTTCATAAACAACTCTGCGATTGGTGGCATTTTGAATTTTCATGATGCTACGCGGGCGTGCAAGATGGTCTTTTCTAGAAAAAGACAGTTTTTCAACCTGATTTATGATAATTAATGGTAATTTATATTAACATAATGTGCCTTGTTCGGAAAATTTAAAAGCATAGGCAACAGCCGGTTTATTGGGCTTTCAGAAAAGGTATAGGTTTCGCAACAGTTATGGATATTTCCCGAGATATCAATAGAACAAAGAGGCAGTTCAATTTTGGATGTTTTTCAGAAGAACAGGAAAGAGTTAAGAAAATGTTCTTACAATTGAAAAGTCTTGAAATAAGAATTTTTTCTTATAAAAGAGTGAGTGTCAACCGTCGTGCATTGCGCGCTTGTGTTTATCTTTCCATACGATAACGAAGTGTTTTTAAGTGCTTCATTGCCAACTTGACGTGGTATAAATACTTCAGAAATTCGCTGAGTCTTCTCACAAAACCCTATAGAGGCTTTCTTATTCATCTACAATCCAAATACATCGACTCGGAACCTGATTTTTTTGTTTGAACCTCGTCACTTGGTCTTGCACGTTTCGCATTAGTCAAGGATGATATAATTCGAAACGAAAGTCAAGAAAACGTTGAGTTTTGTGAAAAATACAGAAATAATTACTTTCTAAGGTATATCTTCTTTCAATTAAAAGGAAAAATGAATAATTTATATCAAGGATTGACAAGATATTTACGGATACAGTTCACCAAGGGGATTTCATGCTTCAATAAATGGCCGACCGAGCGTGCAATGCGTCACGGTTGACACAATGACGTTTTGCGGTGTGAAAAAGGATGTTCACTACCTTTTTCGATTTGCATTTCTACACTGCAAGGTGGTTTCTCCAGTAATCAGCTCTAACATAGTCAAGTAACGATCATCGCATACATGTATATATATGTTGACATATACACGAGAAAGACTGTTTCATCCGATATCCAAATACCGAAAAAACGAGGTGAAATCAAACCTCCGTTTCATTACTGATTTCCTTTGTTGTTATTGTTATCGCAGGGTTTTGGCCCCAGAGGGCCAAAACCCGAGGAGGCATTATAGTAGTCCCCGCATATAATAGATTTGGTAATATGATATACAGATAGATATTGGTTATACCAGAAAAAATATCGATTTGTTCGGTCTAAACCCGCAATGCGCTTTCGTGTAATAGCCGCAAGTTCAATCGGGAATGATTTTGAGGTTACTATGGAATCGTGGGATGCTCGCAGCTTCATTGTTATCAAGCAAGTGTCATTTTTCAAGTGTCTATACAGTTTTCGTCGAAAGGTATGGATTTTAAAACAATCTATAAAGGATATAAACCTAAAACAAAGGATTTATGCATGGTGAGGTACAGCCTGACATTAATCGCAGATAATTTGTTAACCGTTTTGAAGTTTGCCAAGTTTCCAGGCCATATCTCCATTGACCATATCTTGATTGACCAACTATGATTACATATAGTGATAGCTTTATTATATAGTATTAATAGCAATCCAATCCACTTGCAATCCTTTATATAACTACAACTTCTACTAATAAAAATACTGGTAACTGAAAAAAGATATATAATAATGATGCCATAATCATTTGGTAAAACTGCACTGTGGTATGCCCAAGATTATGTGGGAAAAAAAACAGAACTCATGCACTTTTAAAACTTCACACAACAATTTGATAATGGAACAAATGCACTTCATGCTTTTTGCAAGTATGGCACTAGTTCTGGTTTTCATGACAACCAAAACATCCCATGTTTTAAATCGAAAATTATAGTATTTCTTTATAACATCAAAGAGATGTAATAATAATTGTGATAATGAAAATAATAATACTAATCAGATGATACATAGATGATCGTCAAGCTCATATCCTCAAAAAAATTATTCTGAGTCCCAGACAGGAATCAAAAGCAACGCAGGCTAATTGCTGGTGAGATGCTCTAACCATTGAGCTACCGAGACTCAGAAGGAGAGCGGACATTACAATGATGTATTGGTTCAATTGATATACAGTGTATGTAAGTAATATATAACAAGACTGGGGAGAAATTTCCTAAACAAGTAACTAGACTCCAATGTAAACACCAACTAACTTTTTTCCATAGAAACAGGCCCTTTAAACAACTATAAAAAATTATCAAGCATACATCTGTGGTGGATGGTCTGTTAGGGCTGGTTTACACTGTCAAAGTTTCTTTGATCAAAATAGATTGAGATGTTCTAATTTGATCAATGAACTTCAAAGGAACCGCACTGTCTTTGAAAGATGTTTACACTATCAAACACTTTGATCAAACTATATTTTGATCAAAGAAACTTTGATAGTATAAACCACTGCCTTAAACCCTGGTTTACACAGTCACTATCAACGTTTATTTGATCAAACTATCAAACTGCATAATTTGATTAAAGTGTGTGTCAGTGTAAACACCTTTCAAAGTTATGTGATGAAATTAGAACTCAAAGAAACTTTGACAGTGTAAACACCAGCCTCAAATGAATCTACATTGTCAACTGAGATAAAGAACATTTTGAGAGTCTCATTTACAAGTAAAATATCAAGTGAAACAGTTATTCGATGGCAACTTGTTTCCTGATTTATTAGGCAAAATAGTCACTTAATTATGATTTATGATCAATGATCGACGATATAAATATGAAATACATACTTTTGATATACACATATAAAACAATAAACTGTTGAATAACATCGAATTTATTTTGTATGACATCGCAAAAAACAATACAGGCAATAAAGCTTATACAAATATGACAGTTACCTTTATTACATGTATTAAACATATTTCCATATAGCGTTCATATGTTGAATCACGGTGTTGAATCTCGTCGACTTCGAGTATTAAATATCACAACAGCATGTTTTATACCTGTCATTTCAAAGTTCTCGAAGAGTCTTCATCAATGTTCTTCGTTCTTCGATTTAGAGCATATTGAGCACAATTTTTCAGTACAATTCAATAACACATTTAAGCATAAGTTTGATCGATTCAATAAAACATGTTACGGTTATCAAGATCGCGGACCAACCCGTTCCGATCGCTCGTCATCTTTTTATAGTATAGGTCTACCACGACAGCGAGTTGTAAGCATATGGTGAGCGTATTCACGATCAACACACTTTCAAAATCTATCAACAGAGTCAAAGAACCAAAGCCTCACGGTTCGCAAAAGCCTGGGAACTATTATTGCACAATTTTTCAGATTTGCGGAACCCCAAGAATACAAATAATAATAACAGAGCCGAAACTAAGACTCGTGCTACGGCCCGAGTAATAAACACAGATCGCACCAAAACGAAGCTAAATCAATAAAGATTTGCAAGACGCAGTCTAATCCAAAGTGAATAACACAGATGATCATATTACCAAATCTATTATACCCGTGGTCCGTGGCTCCTATAAAGTTAAACAGCCAGCACGTGATAGAGTTAAATTCAAAATATTTTCCAAATAATTGCATAAATCAGTAAACAAATATCAGTGATTAAGAAATTATATCAATCATAGAATTTTGGCAGTGCGTTACAGTAAGTTTGACACAACAGAACACACGAGAAGCGATTCAATTTAGTTAATAAATATATATAAATGAAACACTACGAGGATATTACAATTCACCGAGCGAGCCGAAATATGAAGAAAACAAGTATATCTGATATTCTGATGAAATGCTTCATTGTTGGCGATGGAACCTCGCAATCATGATATTTTCATGCAGATGAAGAGGCGTCGATAAAAACATAAATTAGAAACAGTAATTGCATGCATTTAAAAAACGTTAAAACAGAGAAATTCAAATAACGGAATTCGGTAAAGTTTTCAAAGCATATAATTCAGAAGTCTTGGCTAAAAACTTTCACCGTAGCTGTCTCCACAGGTCATAAACAAACGAGACAAGCGGGGGCAGTTTTAGTGTTAACTATTCCTAGTTAATGAGTTTGAGGAAGAGGTAAATATTGTGCTTTTCGTCGCAGTCTTTTCGGGTGAAAGAAAGCCACGAGGTTGGAAGCTTGTCAGTGTTATGCATAGGGTATACCCCCTACCCCACTAACAATTCAGTTTACAAGGCCTGCAAAGCCATATTCCATCTCTTCATGGCAAAATTACATTTGTTTGAATAATTTTTAGAATTGAAAAAGTGTATAAATACTTGTAGAAAAACACCATGCAAGTAACCTTGTTTTATTAAGGCTGCGCTGGATTTTTGTAAGCTTTTAATAAGTTAATACCGAGTCTCTCAGTAACCCTTGTATGCGTGGCGCCAGGCTGAGTGATTTCGAAATGAAAGGTGCAATGATAAGTTTGTTTTCCCCATACCTTTGAACATTACATTTGTCTTCCTTTTACTTCCTGCCTATGTTTGATATTTCTCATAGGAAAACATCTTTCATCAATGGAAAGAAGTTTTTACCATGGCTTGACGTCGACATTTATGAGAAATTTGGTTATCTTGATGCCTTCTGGTAATCTTCTAAAGCTTTATTTCTTAATAACTAAAATAGAAACCATGGCGAGTGGTTTAGTGGTAAATTAGAAATGCGATAGATATAATACAGATAGTTCTTATGAAAACTGGCAACAATTGTTTAAACTAAATGCTGTTAAGGTTTTGCTGTGCAAGTTGTGTTAAGTTGTTAAGGGTTCGAGTCCTGTCTGGAGCTCCGCGTTTTTCGGAGTATTGACAACTTAACACAGCTTGCACAGCAAAACCTTTACAACTTTTACAAGCATCAAGCTGCAACTACCTAACTTAACAAACAACATGATTTGACTGGAAATTGACTGTCACAACACGACTTGTAGTCCAACAAGCATTTGTGATAACGGCAAGACTCGTCCCAGGTTTAAATACCGTATTTAACCTTGCTCTGCCATCTGAGTTCTGGTGGCTCAATGGTTAGAGCGTCTGTCTGGCATTCAGAAGGTTGCGGGTTCAAGTTTTGTCTGGAGTTCAGAGTTTTTCTGAGTATTGACAACTTAACACAGCTTGGACAGCTTGCACAGCAAAACCTTTACAACTTTTACAAGCATCAAACTGCAACTACCTAACTTAACAATTATTTAAACTGTTGCGAATATGGATGTGTCTGCGTGTTCTGATATATTGATAGTGTCTAGACTCTGAGTCTTAACGACGTTTCTTGTTATTGTTATTATTATTATTATTATTATTATTATTATTATTATTATTATTATTGTTATTGTTATTGTTATTGTTATTGTTATTGTTATTGTTATTGTTATTATTATTATTATTATTATTATTATTATTATTATTATTATTATTATTATTATTATTATTCAACCATTGAAAATGCATATGATGAAATTACAACATGGCGGAAAAATACTTTCCTTATTCCATACGGAAAAACTGGAAGAGACTTCATCGATCAATTGACAAAGCACATAAATGACTGGAACAATGGAACAGAAATACAACACATAGCTTTAAAAGCAGCCATTGTTCTTCTAGCAGCAGGATTACAGAAACCGCATCAGAAATCTAAAGCAAAAGAGCATCAAGAATGTTTGGCGAAGCGACTAGCATTGTGGAAAGAGGGAGAGGTAGACGTTCTTCTTCGTGAAGGGCGAATCATTCAAAAGTGCCTTGTAAAGTCTTGGAAAGCTGATCCACCAAACAAAGCAAAGATTTTTGCAAAACTTGTTATGGAAGGTCAAATCCACTCGGCCTTGCGCTATTTAAAGGGACACTCCAGCCCAAATACAAATGTAGTTCATATGAAAGATCTTACTGACTTTAGATTATTTCCAAAGTTTCAGCATTCCTATCAATTTAGTTAAGAAGATGTGGCTAGTTGAAGTTGGAGAGTTTGTCCAATTTCGACGCCATTTTGTTTCTCAAATATGACGTCACTGAGTGACGTGTCTCGTATTATGCCTAAGAAGCTCCTCTACTTTCCTGCATGATGAACTAAATAGTTTATTTCGACTAATTTTCGTCCAAAGACCATTCACAATAACTATCACTATGTGATCGCCATCAAAACAACTCACTGACGATAAAGAATCACTCAATGACGTCATATTTTCAAAACCACTATGGCGTCAAAATCCACAAATTTTCAACTTCAACTAGCAATATCTTCTCAACTAAATTGATAGGAATGCTGAAACTTTGGAAATAAACTAAAGTCAGTAAGATCTTTCATATGAACTGCATTTGTATTTGGGCCGGAGTGTCCCTTTAAGCGATGATGATTGTGGGGGCGTGCTACCTCTAACAGATGATGTTATGACGCAACTCCGAGAAAAACGCCCTGACGCACAAGAAGCAAAGCTATAGGCTCATTATTATTTGGTCTAATCGAAGATGTCCACGAATCATTGTATCAACAAATCAATGGAGAAATGGTAAGAGATGCTGCTCTAAGAACCAAAGGATCTGGCGGTCTTTTGGGCGTAGATGCTAATGGCTTTAAGATAATCCTCGCCTGTAAATCATTCAAGAAATCAAGCACAAAGCTGTGATGCCCTAGCAACTATGACAAGAAGATTATGTACAGAACTTATCGACCCTCTAACTATATAGCCAATATTAGCCAATCGACTGATTCCACTGGACAAAGGCAAGGGTGAAGTTCGTCCGATCGGTGTCGGAGAAGTGATCAGGAGAATAATCGGAAAGTGTGTAACGAGCGTGACAAAGCAAGATGTCATTGATGCCAGCGGTTCACTCCAAGTCTGCGCAGGTCACAAATGTGGAAGTGAGGCAGCAATCCACGCTATGCATAGCATATTCGAAGCTGACGATACAGATGCTGTATTGCTCATCGATGCATCAAATGCATTCAATGCTTTGAACAGAGCTGCTGCCCTGCACAACATCAGAGTATTGTGCCCAACCATAGCAACCTACCTGTATGCAATAAACACATATAGAGAACCAGCGCAACTATTCATCACAGGCGGAAAGGAGTTGAAATCAGCAGAAGGTACTGTACTACACAAGGGGACCCGCTAGCTATGAGCCTATATGCAATCAGTCTACAACCACTGATAACCCATTTAAATGTTTCAAGTCTTGCCAAACAATGTTGGTTTGCTGATGATGCTACTGGTTCTGGTTCGCTGATGATGCTACTGGTTCTGGTTCGCTAGAGGAGTTAAATAAATGGTGGGATGAACTGATCGAGACGTGACCGGGATTAGGATATTATGGCTGATCACGAAACCGGAGAAAGAAGAAGCCGCAAGAGATGTCTTTGACGGAATAACAATCAGCATCACCACGCAGGGTCACAAACATTTAGGCGCAGCGCTTGGTTCCAGGCCATATCTTGAAGAGTACGTCAGCGGGAAAGTGGAAGACTGGGTAAGCCAAGTAACAAAGCTAGCTGAATTTGCAACATCACAGCCTCAAGCTTGCTAGTCCAGCTAATGCTTTGCGCGCTTGTGTTATTGTTTTAATTTGGGAAACTGGCTTCTAACTACCTCGGTTTATTACGTTTTCTTGTTGCTTTGTTATCTTCTTACGACATAAAAAGCTGTTAAAAGTCGTTTAAATCAGTTTGTAGTGACGCCTGACTCAGAGTTTGTCGAATATTGTGAACCGCACTCTTCGTGCCGTCGTCTGTCAGCGTGTTCTATTCTCAACGGCTTCGATTACAACGGCCTTGTCCAATAAATGATTTGCAGCAGTGAGCGTTCGTTTCTAGCGTAATATAATAATAATAATAATAATAATAATAATAGACGTATTAGGAGTATTATACAATAGTCTCAATGCTCTTACAACAATATATTCTTAAATATACTGATAAAACTTATTACAGTTTCATTATAAGATAAAGCCTACTACATATATTACCACTATAAACAAAAAAACTATTAATTTTAAAAAAGAAAAGTCTTAACTGCTGACTTAAAATTACCCAACATATCAAAGCTTCTAATTTCCTGTGGTAATGAATTCCACAGTTTTGGTGCCGAAACCGAGAACGCTCTGTCTCCATGAGTCACCGTTTTGGATTTTGGCTCAATTAGCAGATTACGGTCTGATGATCTCAAAGCACGAGTATAGGTTTATATTTATTTAGCAAATCAGTAATATAAACAGGCGCCTGGCCATGCAAAGCCTTGAAAGTAATTATTGGTATTTTAAATACAATCCTTGATCTCACTGGCAACCAGTGAAGATTACGAAGCACAGGGGAGATATGCTCCGATTTTTTAACCCCTGTTACAAGTCTTGCAGCTGTATTTTGAATTCGCTGCAACTTGCTCAATTTAGCTTCTGGTAAGCCATATAGGATGCTATTACAGCTGTCAAGTTTTGATGTTATGAATGCATGCACCAACTTCTCACAGTCCTTTTTACTCAAATATTTACTGATCTTGCCGATATTTCTGATAGCAAAAGTGGCCGATTTACAGATGTTATTTACATGAGTATTTAATTTTAGATGTCTATCTACAGCAGCACCGAGATCACGTGCAACCGGAGCCGGTTGGATTTTCACATCATATCGGTTCCTCTACTCATAGAATATATGGAATATAAAGGATCTTATACTATTGGCTTTGCCAGGAAACTGCGGTCTTGAAGGAAACTTTGAACTTCACGCATCAAACGGCAAAAAACGAGCGACGGTACCTGTCTCAAAACACAATTCCACGGCGCACCGAGTGTAATCAAATACTATAAAAAATATGACAATAATAACTTACTACATTATCTCTGCTCTTACGAAAAACACAATTTGAGTAATTTACGGCAAGGATTGCTCAGATATCGAAGGATTGGTTTACCTTTTCAATTTCGTGGCCCAAAAAATGGCCGCGAACAAGCTTGTGAGCGCGCAAAGCATTAGCTGGACACTCATCCTTTAAGACATCGATGGACATACTTCCTCAGAACACTTACAGACATTGAAGATCTACTGGAACCACAGTGGCGGATGTCCTAATACCATCAATCACAGAGCACGAATGCACACAGACCGAAAGAGATCTTTTAGCACTACCAGTACGGATGGGGGGCCTGGGATTTACAAACCCAATACAGGCGGCAGCCTCAGAGTACGCAACGTCAACCATGGTCACTGCTCCACTAGCCCAACAAATAGTGTCACAGGCTCACGAACATCCAGATGATGCCTCAGTAAGAACATTACAGCAAAATGCGCGTAAAGAAAGGGATGAAAATCTCCGTGGGAATTTAGAGAGTGTCAAGACTTCCCTACCTCGAAAAATGAAGAGAGCTGTTGACCTGGCTGTGGAAAAGGGCGCATCCAACTGGCTGATGGTTATTCCCGTCAAAGACATGGATTTTAATCTCAATAAAAGAGAATTTAGAGACGCCATCAAATTGAGATATGACTGGGAAATCACTGACAATCCATCAGTTTGTGTGTGTGCGGGGATTACTTCAATGTGGACCATGCTATGATCAGCAGACGTGGCGGGTTTATCATCCAACGCCACAATGAACTTCGTGATATCGAGGCCGAGATGTTGAACATGGTTTGCAATGATGGAATCCTACGAAGAGCTAAAGATGTAGTCAGTAAGGATAGTATAAAGAAATTATATCAAGCTCTAGTCCTACCTCACTTTGATTACTGTTCCCTTGTTTGGGACAACTGCTCAGGTGAATTAAAAGATAAATTACAAAAGTTACAGAATAGAGCAGCTCGCATTATTACTGGTGACAGCTATTACTCATCAGCCACTGTTACTTTGTCCAAATTAGGATGGAAAACATTGCAGTGTCGCAGGGATGAGCAATTATTGTCCCTAGTTGATAAATGCGTCAGTGGAAAATCAAATTTAAGTAATTTATTTGAGTTGGTAAACCGGGACTGTTATGATTTGAGAAGTAATAATAAGAAGCTGTCCTTACCCAAACCGAATACTAATGCTATGAAAAAAAGTTTTAGTTATCGAGGTGCCATGATCTGGAATTCAGTAAATTAAATTCATTTTCATTAAAATTATCTTAACTTGTATATAGTTAGTTTTTTTGTTGTTTTTTTAGCAAGAGTTCTATATTTGTATTGTTGCATGGTTTTATTATTTTAGCCTATTGAATTGTGAGTAATATAGTTAGTTAGTTAGTTAGTTAGTTGGTGAAGTTAATTAGTTAGTAACTGTTTGTTAATTAGATACACGGCCCTTTGAAAAACAGCTTTTTAATTTTAAATATTTTATTATAATATAGCTGATAAGCCTACCGTGTATAAATAACATTAAATAAATAAATAAATAAATGATGTTCAAGTAGAACCTGTTCTACAAGAAATCACTGGAGAAGTACTAACCAGAGGTACCAACAAAGCCCCTGATGCTCGTCTAGACATACATGCTCGCGGCTTCTGGGAGAGGCAAAGATCAGCGTTCTTTGATGTTCGGGTGTGTCACCCAAATACTGATTCTTATAAAGACCTCACCCCTCAGCAAATATACCGCCAGCATGAAAACGAGAAGAAGCGCATGTACGCAAGCAGAGTTATGGAAGTCGAGCAAGCCACCTTTACGCCATTGGTGTTTACGACAACAGGAGGCATGGCAGAAGAGTGCAGAAGATACCACAGTAGACTAGCAGAACTAGTAGCTATCAAGAAAGGGGAAGATTATGCGACAACAATCTCCTGGAAACGCGCGAAAGTTTCCTTTGTCATCTTGAGGTCAGCCCTTCTATGCCTTAGAGGCTCACGAACAACACGAAGAGTCACGTTGAACATTCACGACACTGACTTAGAAATAGAGAAAGGACTGACAGCAATTAACTAGATATATATATATATATATATATATACCACACATAAATAGTTAATTTATTTTTATCAATTAAAAATTGAACACAATTTTTTATTATTATTATTGTTATTATTATTATTATTATTATTATTATTGAAATGCTGAAAGATCTCAAATTTGACGAACGTTGCCGAAAATACTTCATGAAAAGAATAATTAACATTTGTATAAGAACCTCATACTATATTTTCTGTAAACGTAACAAAACCTGGGACAACCCAACACTAATGCAAAACTAATATTATATATCATATATATCGTTAATTCAAGTAGACATTGGTGAACTACCTGTAAAAGAGAGGTTTATCATTGTAGTATATATCAATTATGAATAAATAAAGTTTACATTATTATTATAAAAAATAAATTATTATTATGTCATATAATCACAGTGTAAATAGACACTGGAAACTCCTCCGTCGGGCAGCAACCAGCTGCCTTAGATCGTGAGGGTTCTTCTGAGGATTCGGGCTGATCCCAGTAACACTGTCTTCTGAATCACATCCACTCCTGTCGACACATTTATGTTTTTCAAATACCCCTTCAGGTTAACGGAGACAGTTCCTAATCTTAACCTCCTTTAACTTCCACAGCGCCTTCACTTCAATCGCCAGGTTTACCTTTTCTTGCTCCTTCTCCACCACCCTACTATCTCCTGGGCATGCCACGTCTATTAATTGGCAGCTTCGATCCTTCTTTCGTATGACCACAATATCAGGTCGATTATGATCAATCCTTTTGTCGGTTTGAATAGAGAAGTCCCACAAGATCTTAATGTCATCACTTTCCATCACTTTCTCTGGATCGTGTTCATACCATTTCTCTTCATGTTCTAATCCGTACTGTTTGCATATGTCCCGATGCAGGGCTTTTGCGACTCCGTCATGTCTGTGTTTGTACTCTGTTTGTGCCAGCTTGGAGCATTCACTCAACAGATGGTTAACTGTTTCGTCTTTCATTGCACACCAGCGACACAGCGAGTTTCCCTGAGTCTTGTCAAAAGTCCCTATACAATGAAAAATTCAGTTGTAAAATCACTCTTTTGTTTTAAAGAACTCTTGAAACTATAAAGACTAACCATTTATAACTTTTTCATATCTCACTTCACTCTTGAGATATTAAGATTTGTTTAATATGTAAATGATCATATTTATGACATGACAATGCATAATGACTTATTGAAAAATTCTGAATATCTTTACCATTATCACATGGAATCGTTTGATGATTTGCATATTTGATGTCATGGGATACATCCACGCACATGCACCTGCATTTCAAGTGATTTCATTTCAAGTGATTTCAAGGATATATAAGCGTTTTCAATAAGTTAATATGCAGTGTGATGTCATAAGTATTATAATTTACATATCAAACAAATCTTAACATCTCAAAAGTGAAGTGGGATATGGAAAAGTTGCAAATGGTTAGTCTTTATAGTTTCAAGAGTTCTTTCAAATAAAAGAGTTATTTTACAACTGCATTTTTCATTGCATATGCACTTTAATAAAATATCATCTATTATTTAGGCGAGGTGAATATCGGTGAATAAAAACCGAGACGAAGTCGAGGTTTTTATTCACCGATATTCACCGAGCCTGAGGTAAATAATTGTTTTAGTATAAATACATATTTTCCTACTTTTAGGAACAGCATTTTCCTCAAAATTGCTATAGTTTCTCTGTTTCTTATTCTGTCAATTTGACAAATCGGCTGGCGGCCATGTTGAAAAAACGCTGGAGGTGATTATCGAGGTAGCTCGACCAATCAGCGCACGCGATTTGTATAATCACCTCACGTATTTATACTAAATATCTATAAACATCATATATCTATAAATATTAGTATTATTATTGTTATATATCTGCGTTAATTCCCTGTCTGATATTGTAGTGATCCGGATGGAAACCTTGCACTGTCCGCCAAGCAAAAGGATAAGTTTTCTAAGTGGGTTAGGTAAGTCGAAGCAAGTGATCTCACGCAATAGTTTAGTGGCTCGATTCCTCTTAAAACATTGTTCATGTTAATGCATGTGATCAGCACCAAGATGGCTGCCCAAAAATGTCATGGGTGTTCGTTACTTGATAACAGATGAAAATTTAAGAAATAGAAAACGTGTCATTGTGGAGACTTTGCCAGATAATTTTGAGGCAAATCAAACGTTTCTATATGAGGCAAATGAAACGTTTCTTTGATTTTATCTTTCCTTTGATATATTGTACCTTTTGACTGAATTGATTTTTGCTATTTTTTACGACTACCCTGACCTGACCCGAATCAAACTTCGGATTCGGGTCGCGTTTGCATGTATATGGCGCGTCGTTCCCGTCAAAATTGTCATTGTATAATTATTCGTTCTATTGTAAATATTTTTATGCTATGTTGCATAATTTCGTTCCATAAGTTGATATTTGGATGGCAAAGATATTAAATGCATTCGCAGTTTGTAAAATATTCTTTCCATTTATATTTTAATATACATTTCCTTAGTTATAAAATTTCCGTTCTATATAGGTTTTTTCGTTCTAGGTTTTTTTTCGTTCTAAACTTGAGGTTTTTTTCGTTCTAATTAAAATTCAGTTATATCTAGACCACAATGCAACGCTCTCTTAGTCTCCTGTCTGGCCCGCCAAATTGCCAAAACATCCAACATGTCTGCAAGGATAAGACACGGTGGCCCATAAGTGCAAAACACAATACACACAACGAAAACACTATACACACAGCGAAAACACAACACACACAGCGAAAACACAATACACACAAAACACAATACACACAGAGAAAACACAACACACACAGCGAAAACACAATACACACAGCGAAAACACAACACACACAGCGAGAAAACACAACAAACACAGCGAAAACACAATACACACAGCGAAAACACAATACACATTTCACACACAGCGAATATGGTAGGTACTTCATGTATGCCTATTATGTCTCAAGGCGGGTTAGGGGGGACGCTGCAGTATATATGTATAGGTAATAGTATGGTTTCGAGTGCAATTTGGAAAAAACATGCACAAGTGAGTTTTTCAAAGACTATCAAAATAGCACGAGTCCGAAGGACGAGTGCTATTTGAAGTCTTTGAAAAACTCACGAGTGCATGTTTTTTCCAAATTGCACGAGAAACCATGGTATTACTTATTAATAATATACAAGAAAATGTGCGAGACAATTACAAGACGAACATCCGGTGATCAAGAAAACTTGATCTTCCGATCGTGTTTTAATTGGTTTACACAAAGTCACGCGACATGCGTCTTAAAATATTTACAACAGATTTTTGCAGATTTGATTTTTGCATTTTTGCAGATTTTTGAGTTTGTTACAGATTTTTGCACTGTTGTTACAGATTTTTGCACTGCTGTTTGGGATTAAATGCACTGAAACCAACCAATCACAGTCGAGTAACATTTTCTTGTATATTATTAATCCGTATAAAGAACAGAAACCGACTAAAATTTGAACTAATTGTAAATATTAACCTTATTATGGTAGTCTGATTATTTAATATTAATTATATGAATTTGACATGGGATTAATTTTTCCTTCAATGCTTCTTCAAAAGTATATTTAGAGATTGTAGAACTGTATTTTCGTGTAGGAATATGCCACTTTTATAAATTTCTGGTGGGTTGCACTGGCTTCGGTTAAATTTCATCTTCATTACCCAATTATCCACGTTGTCTGAATTCTCACATTATTTATTTATTTGTCTTCGTCTTTCCGTTTTCTCTTTCATATTCTTATTTCATTTAGAAAATAGTGAAAAATAAAATTTCATTAAACCTATGTTGACTTTGCTATTATTATTTTGTGCAAATTGAAATTACATAGAGCTTTTAAAGCTGTTCCTTAAAATTAACTTCAAAACAGTAAAAGTGCCCCTAACCTCAAAATCTTTTATTGTCTTATTTGGAAGAACTTTTAAAATGATAAAGTAACTTCTTTTGAATTATCAGAAAATGTTATATATCTTTGCGTTCATGAAATAAAAACACTAAAGTGTGAACAACACGTGTGTGCGTTACTCCCACAACACCAAACTTCTTGATTTTAAAGGATTTCGTTCGAGAATGAAAGAGATATACACATTTCTCCAATAAGTCATTATGCATATGTGACGAAATTCCAGACATTTGCATATCAAACAGTCATTTGTCCTTGGTTTCCTTTAAACACGGAGCGAGCACATATAAGTAGAAGCTCAGTCATATAAATTTTCCGGCCGTAGACCTTTTTACTTTTATTTTTTTTTTGATAATACTCGAAAACATTAGTTGAAGTTTTCATCCACAAATTACGTCTTATTGCTCGCTGTGCTTCAATGCAACGTTTCATCCTAAATTTGTTTGCATTTATACGCATAAATTATACTGTATGTAGCTTTATATACACCGTCCGTTTCCTTTGAATTTCTTCAAGAAGTCACGTTATACTCTTTTAACTCACATAATATTATTCAACAATGTTACATTACAAAAGGAAACAAAACTTTGGATCAACGCTATGGTTTTAGCTTTGTTTACCGTTAATTAACTCACCATGTTTTAAAACTTCAGTGCATTTTACGGAGTGTATTCCAAGTTTTTTTGGATCGTTCCGTGTTTAAGTAAGTAAAGTATTTACCACCGTGACCACCGTGACCCTAGTGTTTGCTGCGTCATCGAAAAATAATCTCATTCATTTAAATTTAAATTCATTAATATTTATACAGAGTGAGCCCCATCAGCGTAGTAACTCTGTTATCAATAAGGGCCTATAATTATATTACAAGTGTATTTTATATTTTACAGACCTTGCGATCTAACGGATGATCCGAAGATGATCTATGCTGTATCTAGTCTAAGTATTCGACAGGTATACCGCAATTATTTGTGAATTTCAAATTAGTTGACTGCTCGATTGTAAAGTTACCGAATAACTGATGTATAAATAAATATATGTTATTTACCGTTTTTGGTCGGTCCGGATTAAGAAATATTTGCCCGAGGTCTCAAAAATTTTTCTCTGCCCGAGGTAAAATATTTCTCTATCCGGACCGACCAAAAACGGTAAATAACATATTAATTTTTTTATTATATAAGGTACTGTAAAAGACGTGAGTTACTTTAGTTCGGTAAAACTGCATTATTTGGATAAGGAAAGAAAAACAAACCAAAATACTTTAGTTTTTGTATAATATAGTTATTTCCAGCTTAGTTGAATCAAATTCTGTATTAGTTTTCCATTTTTCAGTTAATAATGAAGGAAAAATCACGATAACATTTTTAGCATTTAGGATTCCGTGACCGTGGTCAAAATATCGTAAAATTCCGCCGGCTGCTGCAGCCAATCAGGTTGCAGGAAAGGCTAGGATTCCGCCCGCTCACGATACAAAAAAAATTAAATGTTTCCAGTACGTTTTGTCTAAAACTGATAAAACAGTGGTCGATGCTTTATAAGGCAGAGCAAAATAGTAAAATAGATAAGTATTAAAACCAGTTAAAACGTTACTACGAGTTTCACGTTTACACGATCTTCATACTATATAAGAAAATATGGCTATTGTTATAGATCATTGTATAAAGTTCCCCTGTTAGCATTTCGGTCTTTATGATTTAATAAACTTTATAAATATAATGTTCAGGAGGTGGGGTTTTTATAATACAAAGCTTCTCTGTCTGGCATAAATTACATCGTTTGGATCCATTGTATTTTTTGTTTTCGTCCTTATTTTCCATATATATTTTGCGAGTTCGGTGCTGTCTAAACGAGTAATAACGAAGCGCGGTAATGACGTCAGTATGTATGTTTGTCTGAGTTTGCTATAAATTCTTGCATTACAAACAATAGAAAAAGAGTCGTTAGGAATCCCTTGAAGTTATCATGCGAAGTTATCATCATGGCTATTTCATCAATTTCAATGTAGAAAATATGTACGTAGTGCGTACATGCGTACGGAAATTCAGTCGTTCGTTGCTTTAGTCATTTCTTATTTCGCTTCTTTGCAGACCGTGGTTACCGATTGCTCCTTTGTGGCTTCATTAGCTATTTCTGCAGCTTACGAAAAAAGATTCCGGAAACGAATTATTACCAAGTAAGTTGGCAGTTTAGAGCTCGCCTGAATACTTCGTTCGCTACCAAAGCTTTCGTCGCGACCACTGTAACATCACCAGACTATTTCGTTTATCTGCTGCCAACAAATCACTAAGATACAGATGATCCCAATAATCATTGACAATTGAAGAATTAGTTCATGTTTTGGTGCATGTGCTCCATCGAGTTATCGATACACGCGGAAAGTTGAGAGAGCAACTTTAGATTTTTAAGTACTCTCCTAACTTCACAAGTGCATCCTTAACTCAACGGAGCACACGAAACCATGAACCATTTCTTTTATGACATAGAATAAGACACAAAATAATAAAAAACAAGCTTTATTTAATAATAAAAAATGAGCTTGACGATCGTCCATGTATCTGTCTACTCCAATCTCTCCAACATTCACTACATGGCAGTGTGTATATTAACACATCTAAGTATTACTGATTTACTACTTATTGCCCGAGCGTGAGGTCTGTACTAGTGAAATATCGGACGGACGTTTTTAGTACAGACCGAGCGAGCGCAGCGAGCCGAGGTCCGTGCAGAAAACGGAGGTCCGGTATTTCACTAGTACAGACCGAACAAGCGAGGTCAATAAGTAGTTTATTATATGACCACAAATGTTCTGAACGTTCTGTGAAAACTCTACAGTGTTAGGCTCGTATTCGCCACCATCTTTCTTTTGAATTAAACCAAAATGGCAAATGTTTTCCAATTTTTAAAGTACTTTCCGTTTAGCTAGATTCCTAAATTTCTACCTCAAATAGCATTTTTCATTTGCTTTTGTTTGACATATTGTTCAAGGTTGTGCGTTAAGTATAGTTGAAAAAAACCCACCTGAAATTCTACATTACCTGCGAGAAGTAAATGTTATATTATCACGAACAATGTTACGAACGTTTGGGACATTTAAAAAAGTTTCACATATAATGCGGAAACCTGAGCTATACATTAAATAAAAGCTTATAAAATTTCTAACAACATACCTGCACGGTATATTTCAACAATGAGTAGTTCTGAAATTATTATCCATCTTGTTGCGTATAATGAAATGACTTTCATTTTGTTTATAAAATTCTCACTGTCAGCAACTGTCAGCGGTCCGGAACGGCAGATTCCGGACCGCTCAGGAACCAATCAAATTGCCGGATTTCACGTTCCGGACCGCTCACGAAAATAGTCATATAATAAATATAGTTATTGCCGCATAGGCATGAGTATCAATTGAACCAGTACATCATTGTAACCTTCGTTCTCCATTTTCAGTCTGGGTAGCTCAATGGTTAGACTTAGAGCGTGTCACCGGCAATCAAAAGGTTACAGCCTACAGGTTCCATTCCTGTCCGGGACTCAGAATCATTCTTCCGAGGATGAGCTTAACGATCGTCCATGTATCGTCTGTCTACTCGAAGCTCTCCCACATTCACTACATAGAGAATAATACATGGATGTGCCGGAAATATGAAATTTATTTCGAGTGTTGACCAGGATAGCGAACGAGTGAGCGCAGCGAACGAGTGAGATATTCTGGTCAACATGAAACGATAGTGCTGTATCAGCGATAATCGTCACGTGTGCGATTACCATAAATAATCACACATGTGAGATTATCACTTTTATTAACTGTGGAAATATCAATAAAACACTCTACTTTATATAATAAAGCAGTATATATATTTATAAAATAACAAACTAAAAACGCACGCGCTGATTGGCTTAAAGCCGTGTTTCTATAACTCGATGGAAAACATGGATTTTTCCCGCCATTTTTATAAAATGGACTGTAAGACGAATCTTTGCTCACAAACAGCTAAAATGTCGATAAATATGTTCTGTGACAGCCAACAAGAAGAAAAACGAGAAGATTGGATGCTTTTCGTTACAGTTAAGAGCGTTTATGTTCATTTGCTGTTTAGCGTGAGTAAGGAGAATGTATATTTTCATCATTTTGATAAAAGAGTCTTATTACTTATTTCCTCAGTGTTATTTTATAAAAGAAATAGAAAACATCTTTCCGTGTTCCCATACGTTATAGAAACACTCGTGGAAGTTTGGGAGAATTATACAATTTCTCGTTCTCCAAAACTTCCACTCGTGTTTCTATTACTCGATGGAAACACGGAAAATGTTTTCTATGTCTTAAATATAACACAAGCTTTAAAAATAACTTTCTGCTTACAAAAGCCGAAAATTTGAAACGTTTCTGGTTGGTCGCTTGAAATTTACGTGCTCCATCGAGAAATAGAGCATGCACGACAGCCAATCAGAAGCGGCGTTATATTGAATCTATGTCACGACAGCCAATCAGAAGCAGCGTTATATTAATTCTATGTTATGACAGCCAATCAGAAGCAAAGTGCTTTAAAAGGCAAGCATTATTACGTCATAGCCTCTAGAGCAACAAATCATAGCCAAACTGATTGATGCTATGACGTCAAAAACAGTCTCGACCAGTACTTCCAAATTCAACCATTTTAATGGCGGATCCTAAAATGCAAACTGTACAGATACAACCATTATTTCCAGGCAATTTAGAAATCAAACTTTGTACAATTACTAATTGGCATGATATCTTTTTTTCTTGAGCGTATTTTTCCATCGGATGACCACTTTAAAGCTATTTTATTATTATTGACAATACGTGGACGATCATCAAGCTCAAATCCTCAGAAAATGTTTCAGATTCCTGGACAGGGATCGAACCTATAAACTTCTGATTGCCTGCAGTGAGACGGTCTACCCTGAGCTATCGACAATGATGTACTAGTTTGATTGATATATGTACTGCCTATGCTACTGTCACTATATATCAATAATGATTATTATTATCCCAATATCTTTTGTGACTGATTGTAGGCTAATGACAGCCGACATTCATATGCACATTCGACAGTGACGGGCATTTTTATAGAGTCCTTTAGACGAGTATATGGAGCGTATGATCAGCGTGTAACAGCTTATGTAGGATATAACCAAAAACTCTTTCCACGAGTTTATCAGTTTACACTGTAAAGTGTTTACCTTTATTCAATGAAGTTGTTACAAAAATAGTGAATATTAGGTGTAACGCTTCAAGCAAAGGGCCTTCGTTAGAGAGTGAGACGTCAGGATATACATCATGTGTAAGTTAACATTGATTTGGATTATATTATAGAATTATTTATCCGCAGAATAGAAATGGAAATCCAGTTATCAACCCTTCAGGCAAATACATGATAAAATTGTGGGTCAACGGTGTTTGTCGGAAGGTAATCTCCATTTGACCTAGCGCTGTTAAAGTGCCTATGCAATGAAAAAATCATTTGTAAAATAACTCTTGTGATTGAAAGAACTCTTGAAACTATAAGGACTAACCATTTACAGCTTTTCCATATCTCACTTCACTCTTGAGATATTAAGATTTGTTTAGTATGTAAATGATCATACTGTACTTATGACATCACACTGCATAATAGGTTATTGAAAACGCTTATATATCCTTGAGATTATGTAATGAAATATCTTGAAATGCAGGTGCATGTGCGTGGATGTATCCAATGACATTAATATGCAAATCATCAAACGATTCCATGTGATAATGGTAAAGATATACAGAATGTTTCAATAAGTCATTATACATTGTAATGTCATAAGTATGATCATTTACATATTAAACAAATCTTAATATCTCAAGAGTGAAGTGAGATATGAAAAAGTTATAAATGGTTAGTCTTTATAGTTTCAAGAGTTCTTTCAAACAAAAGAGTTATTTTACAACTGAATGTTTCATTGCATAGGCACTTTAAAGATTTTGCGTACTAGAAATAATCTAACATTCTATGATACATGTGTACGTATGTTACATTAAATCAGTTATTGTAGTCGTTATTGTTACCGTAGTCGACTTATAGATATCTCAGGCTTTTTAGCAATTCTACTTTTCCTACTTGTTTGTACTTTTTTCTACTTTTCCTACTTTTCATTAATAATGCCTTGATTTTACTACTTTTTCTCTTAAAATCCTATTTTTTGTTTCGTGAAATCTTGATACTGCCTGGCTAGAGATAATAAACCATTTTAAACATGAGCCACTGTAGCAAAAAAAGATAGCGGATGTGCATTTAACCGCAATGCTTCGCGAATGTAAATTAGTTGTAGTAACAACTAAATATTGTTTGAAATGTTTTAACATTTCAAACTTTAAAATCATACAGTATAAAATTATAAAATCATACAGTATAAAATCATAAAGTATAAAATCATACAGTATAAAATTATAAAATCATACAGTATAAAATTATAAAATCATACAGTATAAAATCATACAGTATAAAATTATAAAATCATGCAGTATAAAATCATAAAGTATAAAATCATACAGTATAAAATTATAAAATCATACAGTATAAAATTATAAAATCATACAGTATAAAATCATACAGTATAACATTATAAAATCATACAGTATAAAATTATAAAATCATACAGTATAAAATTATAAAATCATACAGGTATAAAATTATAAAATCATACAGTATAAAATCATACAAATCATACAGTATAAAATTATAAAATCATACAGTATAAAATCATACAGTATAAAATTATAAAATCATACAGTATAAAATCATACAGTATAAAATCATACAGTATAAAATTATAAAATCATACAGTATGAAATTATAAAATCATACAGTATAAAATCATACAGTATAAAATCATAAAGTATAAAATCATACAGTATAAAATTATAAAATCATACAGTATAAAATCATACAGTATAAAATTATAAAATCATACAGTATAAAAATCATACAGTATAAAATTATAAAATCATACAGTATAAAATTATAAAATCATACAGTATAAAATTATAAAATCATACAGTATAAAATCATACAGTATAAAATCATACAGTATAAAAGCATACAGTATAAAATTATAAAATCATACAGTATAAAATCATACAGTATAAAATCATACAGTATAAAATTATAAAATCATACAGTATAAAATGATAAAATCATACAGTATAAAATCATACTGTATAAAATTATAAAATCATACAGTATAAAATCATACAGTATAAAATTATAAAATCATACAGTATAAAATTATAAAATCATACAGTATAAAATTATAAAATCATACAGTATAAAATCATACAGTATAAAATCATACAGTATAAAATCATACAGTATAAAATCATACAGTATAAAATTATAAAATCATACAGTATAAAATCATACAGTATAAAATCATACAGTATAAAATTATAAAATCATACAGTATAAAATCATACAGTATAAAATCATACAGTATAAAATTATAAAATCATACAGTATAAAATTATAAAATCATGCAGTATAAAATCATACAGTATAAAATTATAAAATAATACAGTATAAAATCATACAGTATAAAATTATAAAATCATACAGTATAACATCATACAGTATAAAATTATAAAATCATACAGTATAAAATTATGAAATCATACAGTATAAAATTATAAAATCATACAGTATAAAATCATACAGTATAAAATCATATAGTATAAAATTATAAAATCATACAGTATAAAATCATACAGTATAAAATCATACAGTATAAAATTATAAAATCATACAGTATAAAATCATATAGTATAAAATTATAAAATCATACAGTATAAAATCATACAGTATAAAATTATAAAATCATACAGTATAAAATCATACAGTATAAAATTATAAATATAATAAAATTATATTTAAAATCATACATACATTTTAACGGTATTGCAAAGAGTCGCTACAGACTTAACTCACGTTAACAGTTTTTACTGTTAACGTGAGTTAAGTCTGTAGCGACTCCCTTCTTGCCAATTATGGTGTCTGCAATACCGTTTCCTGATTTTTTGCAAGATATTTTGCACGCAAAGGATCATCGTAAAACGTATACAAACGTATCTTTTTTGGTATGCTGGATTTCATTCTAACGTCTCTTTGTTTCCATTCTTCGGAGATATGACAAACTGACACTGTGAGTCTAAGTGTATAGTATTACACATAAACTGGGAGACGAAGGAAAGTGAGGAGAAAAAAAGGAAAGTGAAGATGATATTGCTGTGTAGGTGCTAAAACAAGAAATGTATCGAACCAATGTTGGTATTTATTTCACGTAAAAGAAGTTCGGAAATGGGAATGCAGTCTGATATAGGAGTGTGGCTGCGGTATTAATGCGAAATACCCATATTTGAATTACGTTGTCGCCAACTACTATGGTATTTAATATATGCACATGCGTTCTTAATCTTTCTTTTCCTTAAAGGTTGTTATCGATGATAAATTACCGTTAGGAGTAGATGGTCAACTGCTATGTTCTTATTCTACGAACAGCAACGAAATGTGGGTTTGTCTTATCGAGAAGGCTTATCTCAAGGTAGGTGTAACTAGGCTTCAAAAGGTATTTTGAATATAAAAATTATTTCTAGAAAATATTATAGATAGCAGGAACATTATAATAGAATACTTCTAAAAAATACTTTATTTTTAACCGTAAAATAACCAAATATAAACAGCCAAGGTAAATAAGTCGTAACGTTTTAATATTAAAAATGACAGCAAGAGCAAGTCAAATTAGATAAGCAATGAAGATTTTAATACCATCTATAGCGTCTTCATCAGGGTTGATCAATTTGAAAACGGGTTCGCGTATTTTTACCTTAGCTCACTGAGTTTTTTATGACGTTATCTATCATGCAAGATGATTTAAATAAGTTGCTTAATCACAAGATTCCATGGGAAATTTCTAAACATTTTACCACCAACCCACGGTACCATGAAAGAGGGTGCATGGAGGCATGGCATATCAATGGCGCTCACGCCCCATTGAATCGCAATGACGGCGTTCTATTACCGGAACTCTATTTATATCTTCTTGGTAGATAACGTTATCAGAAACTCAGTGAGGGTATATTTACGTGAACCACTAGATTGTACTGTCGATACATTGGTCGTAACTTTTTACGTTCAATAACGTTCTAGGTCAGTGTAGCATCAAACTATTATCATTTATAGACACGGAGCGAGGTGAATTCGACGAAACATTACACCGAGGGATGATTTATCATCCCGAGGGGTAATATTTCCACGAATTACCCGAGCGGAGGGTCTATAAATTATATATTATACCGAAACAATCTTGAATGCTGTCTTGAAACGTCTAGAAACGTCTTGAAACGTCTTGTTGTTCCTTCATTATTTACAGGCTCGTCTTGGTTTACGCGCGAGTACTGGGTACGAGCTCATTATTATTATTATTAATTCCCCGCTGATTAACGCCGCTGATTACGTCATCAGCGGCGAATTCGAGGTTAAATTGACTGGTCACGTGGTACAAATCTAGCTCTTTGATTGGACAATTTATCATTGAGGTATAATATTATCATTTATAGACCCGGAGCGAGGTGAATTCGACGAAATATTACCCCGAGGCATGATATATCAAATTCCCCGCGCGGAAGGTCCTATAAATTATGTATTATTGTGAAACAATCTTGAACACTGTCTTGAAACGTCTTCTTGTTCCTCCATTGTTGACAGGCTCGTTTTGGTTTAAACACGTCGTATTTTGTTTTCGCACGTGGTATTCGAGCTTGAATACGCGCTACAGCGGGGTATATTCGAGCTAGCGTGGTATTGGATCTCGAATACCACGAAGTGGGGTTATTCAATGATACAATGACTGGTAACCAGGCATAGAGGTAATGAGAATAAAGGAAATGATCACCAAATATAAACATGTTTTCAAAACAACTTCTCCCAACGAGTACCATATAGAAATGTTTGGAGACCAATATTATAAGGAGAATTTATATGCTGATACCGGGACTTAAAAGTTAATCTGTTTTCTGACTGGTTTCCATTCCTTATAGGTGATGGGTGGCTATGACTTTCCTGGTTCAAATTCAGTAAGTATCCATGGATGATGTTTTGATTTCAGGGCCACAAGTTTATTAGTGAATGTCGTGTGCTATTTCGTGTTGCCCTCGTTAAATAAAGGCATCATTTGAACTCCACTACCCAGGGCCGTAGCAACCGGGGGAATTATTGGGGGAGGGGGGCTACAGCCCGCCTCATTCAATAACATAGAGACACGAAATGTACAGGTTGTATGGTCATATATTGACGCGTACTCGTTTCATTATCTTTGATAAACTATTATCACTGTGTGCTATTATGTGTATATGTTTAGGAATGTATATTTTAATTAAACAATCTTTTAAAACTGATAAAAAAACGGCTAGTCTTTTTTAGAAAAGTACGATGGCGGACGGAGCCATATCCCGGCGGCTTATCTTATTTAGTGTATATTGGTCTTATCAAGCCAATATTATTCGCTTTCTTGTCATCAAGATCTACCGGCCCTTGATAGTTTATATACATCTCAAGAATTGTGCAAACCTGCGATTTTTACAAAGAAATCTATAAACTCTCAAAGGAGAATGCCGTTTAACAAGACAACTGGTCTACTCAATCATACTCAGAAGTTATCGAAGTTCATCGTGTTGCTCAACTATGGTATCCTTGCACAATATATTATTATGAGTGGAGATATATCGACAAATCCTGGTCCTTTGGATTTTAGATGCCCAAATAATAACAGAGGTATATCCTTCTGCCAGTGGAATGTTCAACGACTAACGGACAGCAAGTTTGAGGAAATCTCTGCTTCTCTCTCGGCTTCCCAAAGAACATCATCAAACGGTTTGGATATACTGATAATAACTGACATTTTGCACTAGCAAAATCCCAGACTCGTATTATAAAATACAAGGCTATGAACTATATCGAAAAGATCGGAAAGAGAAAAAAGGTGGGGGAATAATGATGTATGTTAATGAAAAGCTATGGTCAAAGCACCGTACTGAGCTTGAAACCGAAGATGTAGAAGCGCTTTGGACAGAAATTCGTCCCTTTAAATCACAACGTTCTTTGCTTATCGCTGGAGTCTATAGACCACCCTCAAGTACCCTGGAAATGGACACACTACTAGAACAAAATATTGAAAATGCTTGTTTAGAAGGTAAGGAAATTATTATCTCTGGTGATTTGAATATTGATTTCCTTAAACGAGAAAGCTTCACTAAACATAGAGTAACAAAAGCATTGCGAAATTTGCATATGTCACAACTAATGGCTAAGATCGGCAAGTGGTTTGGATCATATTTGGTCAAACTACCCAGAGAGAATCATTGATATCAGTATAAAGAATATTGGCTTATCAGATCACATACCTACATTTGCCACTCGCCGTTATACGAAATCACGAGATAAAGTAAGCAACCATCACAAGCTATTCAAATATCGGGATTTAAAAAAACTTGATGAAAAGGCATTTAATGAAGCTCTTAAAAGTGCCCCATGGGACACTATATTCGTTTTTGAAGACACGGATGATATCATGGATAGTTGGTATAAAATATTTAACGATATTGTCAACGATAATATACCCATGCATGAAAGAAAAGCGTGTTAAACGGCAAAGTCAACCAAAGTGGTTTACTGAAGAAATTAACCAAGCGATTAAAGATAGAGATCGGCTACTGAAAAAGGCGAAACGAAGTCAACATAACAACGACAGGGCAATCTATAAAATATCAAAAAACAACGTAACCACCCTCATACGACGGCATAAGAAAACATATTTTAAGACACAGGTCGCTGAAAATCGGAAAAATCCCAAAAAGTTATGGTCACTCGTGCGAGATCTTTCAAATACAAATGATGCTGAAAGATCCAACTTTTCAATGCTTTCCGAAGAAAACAAGATCATAAGAGATTCAAGCGAAATTGCTGAAGTATTTAACGGTTATTTTATAGATCAACCAAGGCGTCTGCTTTCTTCAATAACATCTGCGCTATCAAACACATCTACCGGTTTGGTTCAATATGGTCTTCTTAAAATGAATATTCAAATAACCTGCAAATTCGAACTGCCTTTAATTACCCAAGATAAAGTCAATAACTATTTGAAATCTATGCCATCTCATAAAGCGACAGGCTCTGATGGGTTAAGCACAAAACTCCTTAAGATAGCTGCCTCGGCCATATCACCATCAATCTGTAAACTCATTAACCACTGCATATCAAAGAATGAATTTCCATCCCAGTGGAAGATTGCCAGAGTTACACCAATTTTTAAAAATCAGGGACAAAAGGATGACAAGAGCAATTACAGACCAATCTCGGTTCTCCCGATTCTGTCAAAAGTTTACGAAAAACATATCCATGAGTCACTTTATGAATATTGCAATAAAAATAACATTTTGCATAACCTCCAGTCGGGATTCCGCAAAGGTTACTCAACAGAGTCGGCGCTTATTCGTATAATCGATCAAATTTTATTTGATTTGGATAGTAATAAAATCAGTGGTCTCGTTTTTGTTGATTACAAGAAGGCCTTCGACCTAATTGATCACGAAATCCTGCTTGCAAAACTCAAGGAATACGGTTTAGAATCAAGCGAAGTTCAACTCTTTAAGAACTATCTGTCAAACCGAAAGCAGTACGTTCAAATTGATGGTAATAAATCGTCTCTCAAGCTGATAACAAATGGTGTTCCACAAGGCTCGATATTGGGACCTTTGCTTTTTTTTATATTCATTAACGATTTGCCAACAGAAATCCAAGAATGTATGACAGACATCTATGCTGATGATACCACCCTGAGCACATCAGGTACTCCTAATGATCAAGTGCAAGTGCAGGAGAGACTTCAAAAAGATGTCGACAATATGAAAACATGGTCAGGAAAAAATCATATGGTTTTAAATCCAACTAAAACAAAAACAATGCTTCATGTGACTGGAAAACGATTATCAAAAAAAGTCCCATCAACTGAGTTGAAAGTGTACATCGATGGTGAACAAATTCAACAGGTCTCTACACAGAAACTACTTGGACTCATTATTGATAAAGAAATGTCCTTTAATGAACATGTTGATAAATTGAGTACAAAGTTAGCGCAGAAAATTGGTGTTTTGCGTAAAATTCGGAGATGTCTTCCCATTCGCGAAAGAATGCTTTACTACAATTGCATGATAAAACCAAATATGATGTATGGTAGTACTATATGGAGTTCTTGTTCTAGTGAAAAGTTGCAGAGAATTTTCAGGTTACAAAAAAGAGCTGCAAGGACAATCCTAAATGCTGACAAAACTGCCAGAAGTGTTGATCTATTTTCCAAATTGGGCTGGATACCATTTTTCGATGAGATAAAAATTAATAAATGTAAATTAATCTATAAAAGACTGAATGATTTTACTCCATCATATATCGAACAGTTATTGACACGAAATTCTGACATTCATGTACGTCAAACTAGACACGGTAAAACAAATCTCGTTTGTCCACGGTACAAACGAGAGACTGAAGGTGGTAGATCTTTCACTGTGTCAAGTGTTAAATTGTGGAACAGCCTGCCGAACTCAATTAAGAAGTCTGATTCTTTTAATAGTTTTAATAAAGCAATACGCTCTTACTTTTTAACTAAATATGAACATATTGATAACTTTGAAACACTAATTTTTAATACCTAACCTATATATGTAAAATAGCATTTTTAATATTTAGTTTTAATATTTATCATAGTTAGTTTAATTAAGGAGGGCCACAAGTTTATCAGCATTTTGCTGTCATGTGTTAGCCTCATTAAATAAAGTTTTATTATTATTATTATGGTCGCGGCTTCTCCGCGAACGTACATCACAACTAATGTTACAGGGCTAACAATTACAATGCAGTCACTGTACGTCACTGACCAGGGGTTACAGATTGAAATCCATGATCACCCTCAATCGTTTTGAGCTTGCTATGGAGCAAATGAATTGCATTCAGTTCATGTCTTAACTCTGTATCAACTTGTGCATTATTTGTAATGATTTTATATATGCCAGTATAGATATAACGGTTTTCAGTATTAAATACTCATTAACTCGGGCTACTTTTAGGGACATGGCGCGTATATTGCCTGCGGAGTTGGGTATGCATTGGGGGCATGTTAGACAGTTGGAATTAGAAAACCCGCTCACTTGTCTTATATTACAAAGGATAATGTTTAATTTATTTATTTATTAATATTATACATGTATGGAGAACCTAGATCGGGACAACATATAATTCATTTACTCACATGGTATTTTACTGTCAATTATTAAACTGAAGTGAAGTACATGACACAGTATTGTGACATTTTGTGTACATATATTCTAGTTAATTTCAGTTGCTGTTTATATACTGTTTTGATAGTGTTCAACATTTTTATTTTTTAAAACTTGTCTCGAGATGCAAAACTGTTTTGATGGTGTTCACAATTTTCATTTTTCATTGGATATTTGGACCAGGATAATGATTTATTTATGACATACATCAGATGATTTGTAATTGCCATGGCAACAGAACATGTTCATTCTTTATCTAAAGACACAGGCCCCGTACACACGGAAACGATTTCCTGCGTTTAAGTAATGCGCTGGTTGTTCTCGATTCCATTGAGACTGACAGTAAACAATAGAAAAACGCAGGAAAACGTTTCCGTGTGTACGGGGGCACAGTCACACTGTTTATGTTCAATATATTCAGACCATTTGTACTATTTCTTTAACAACTGCACATGAAAATTATTTATAAAAATAATTTATATTTAACGCAAATTATAATGTAAATAATATTTCTTGCTTTGCAGTTCATCGCGGACTTGATTTACCACCTTTTCCCGTTTTTAAAAATTATGCTGTTACCAGTAATTAGGACATCACACATGCCACATCTTGCTTCTTCACATTTGGTTACAGTTTTCAAATTTGGAATTTCTGTTAGGAATTCTGCTTGCGTGAGATATCTCTAAGTTTTTTTGGTTGACGTCTGTTTACTATAAGATTTGCTTTGCCCAGTATTGACTTCATTTTTGTGGAATTATTGAGAAATTTCAGGTTTTCTTTAATTTTTCCAACGATCTGCGGATTTTTTGGATTGTGCGTTATAATTAGTGGTAGCGCCATTTTGTTTTCAGTTGTTTTCTTCGTTTGTCGTAGCTCCGCCGTCGTTAGTGATTTCGCTTTCTCAATGCCGTTTAAAATAACGTTTTGGGGTAATTCTGTGTTTTTAAAAATCCTTCGAGTTCATGTAGTCTTTGATATTTAACTTCTGGTTTTGAGACGATACAACAAATTCTCCTTGCGAGGGAATAGGGAATGTTTTGTTTAATGTGTCTCGGATGGCAGGAATTGAAGTTTAGGTACTGGTGCGTATCTGTCTTCTTATAGAAAATATCTGTGTGAAGTTTTCTTCCTTCTTTAAGTTTCCCAGATAGTCGACCAACTGAACGCAAACAACACCAGCAGCGAAAGCCACGGAATATTGACTACAACCGAGCACCAACGTACGCGGAAGTTGTAAGACGTCCTTACAGAGAAAGACGAGAACAATTAGAAGAACGACCAACTACTGCCTACAACAACCGGGGACAACATTATTTTTTGGAGTCGACCCAAGGAGGAAATTACCCACCAATTTATCAACAACAACCTCTACGACATCAAAGATCAGCCCGACATCACCTGATAAACTAATAATTACACAGAATAGAACAGATCCAAAAATAATAAACCTATCATCACTCGAACTATCCAGCGACGATATTAAATTATTGAAGAAGGGACTAAAGTTTACACCAACACCACAACCAAACAAGAACGACCTCAAAAACGATATTCAGGAATTCGGAAGAAAATTACGTCTCCTTGAACATTTTGACGGTCGTCCAAAAGAACTCGACAATTCCATAGTGAAAAATAAATCGAATTTCGTTCCAGCAAAATCAAATGACAGATACTTAGAATTGGTCATTGATACCATATCCAATTTGGAATTACCAAAAGGCACAAAAAACAACTTATCAATGGACGAAAGAAATGCTTTACAAGACCTCAAAAACGACGACAGTATTATTATAAAGGAAGCAGACAAAGGTGTATCTGATACTGACAATTATATTCTACTTCATAACGGAAACAAAGATGATTCAATTATGAGAAAAATCGGGAAATTTTTAAACAAATTTGAACACGAAACAACGAAAGCAGAGAAAGAATTTATTCATAAATTTATTTGGAAAACATGAATTTTTACGGATTACCTAAAATACACAAATCACAATCCATTAACCAGGCTATCAAAGAACAAAATTTGGAATATATAAAACTACCAGCCCCTGCAGACTTGAAAATGAGACCCATTGTTCCTGGACCGTTATCACCTACGCATAGACTTAGTAACTACATGAACATAATCCTTAAACCATTGTGCAAGCATGTTCCTAGCTTCATCAGAGACGACATAGATTTTCTCAAAGATTTACCAGACGAAATTGATGAAAACACACTTCTTGTGTCATTCGACGTCGTGGGGAATACTCGTGTACAAACTAACAATCTAGGACTAACTGCTATAGAATACTGGATAGACAATTATGCAACCTCTTTGCCTCGTCCCTTCTCCAAGGAATTTATTTTAGAAGCCATTTCACTTGTACTAAAAGAAAACACTTTCCATTTTGACAACAAGTTTTACCAACAAATCGAAGGGACAGCAATGGGCACAAAAATGGCTCCAACGTACGCGACATTGGTCATGGGTTTTCTCGAAACACAAATGTACCGCAAGTATACAGAAACATTTGGTAACCAGGATATAGAAGAGTTTACTAAAATTTTCAAGCGATTCCTGGATGATTGTTTTCTGTTTTGGAAGAGATCAGAAGCAGACCTAAACATATTCCACGATCTATTAAACAGCCTACATGTTAAAATACCATTTTTGGACGTATTAATTTTTAAAGAAGGAAGAAAACTTCACACAGATATTTTCTATATAAGAACACAGATACGCACCAATACCTAAACTTCAATTCCTGCCATCCGAGACACATTAAACAAAACATTAAAAAAAATTTCTCAATAATTCCACAATACTGGGCAAAGCAAATCTTATAGTAAGCAGACGTCAACCAAAAAAATTAAAGAGATATCTCACGCAAGCAGAATTCCTTACAGAAATTCCAAATTTGAAAACTGTAACCAAATGTGAAGAAGCAAGATGTGGCACGTGTGATGTCCTAATTACTCATGGTAACAGCATAATTTTTAAAAACGGGAAAAGGTGGGAAATCAAGTCCGCGATGAACTGCAAAGCAATAAATATTATTTACGTTATAATTTGCGTTAAATGTCACAGTTTTTACATCGGCCAAACAGAACATTTGCGGAAAAGAGTTAGCTGCACAGAGAACAAATCAATCACGAGAGATATAGACATTTAGCGGTGAGCGAACATCTAACAAGATGTAACAATGGAGAATTCAAAATAATGCCGATCTATCAATGTCAGAACACGAACCGACTATTTAGAGAATCTAAAGAACAGGATATTATAAATTTTCTACAACCAGACTTAAATTCAAATCACTAGGATCTTAACCAACGATGATGTCATACGGCGGCAAAACATGCCGACAAAACAATAGAGAACAATAGCATTAACATAATAATACAAACGCATTCCATAATTATAGTTAGAGTAAAATTACTTTCTTAGGAATGTAATGACGTAATGCATGATATTGATACTCAATAATGTATATAAATACTAGGAAAACCACTCATATGTCATATGCACCCGAAGAGCTTAATAAAGTGAAAACGTTAGTGCGATAAGCAAACTGAAATGAGTGGTTATTTACTTCTTTCGTTGTCAAACTAAATATATATATATATATATATATATATATATATATATATATAGGTAATATTTGGCATTTCACTCGATCAAACTACATGTTGAAAGGATTTATGGTGAAGGAAAATTTCGAGTGTTGGAATACATACATTTTAAGACCAAACCGGGACCAGTTGCGAAAAATGCAACTTTAAGGCCTTCCGGTAGGAATTGAACCCGCGACCCTGCGATTGCTAGTGCAGTGCTCTGACCACTGAGCTACGGAAGCCGTTGCCGAGAGCCTAGTCACGAGTTCTGTATATATGGTGGTAATGCCGGGATAAAATTCTGGGTATATTATAGGTAATATTTGGCATTATATATATATATATATATATATATATATATATATATATATATATATATATATATATATATATATATATATATATATATATATATATATATATATATATATATATATATATATATATTATATATATATATATATATATATATATATATATATATATATATATATATATATATATATATATATATATATATATATATATATATATATATATATATATATATATATATATATATATATATATATATATATATATATATATATATATATATATATATATATATATATATATATATATACATATACATATACATATACATATACATATACATATACATATACACACACGCTTTTTCAGGAAGTTATTATACAGTGTGACATCACAGTGAGGATCCGGTCTTTACATATCAAAGAAATCTTAATCAGTGCAGGTATATTGCACCCAAAAATTAAACACAATTATGAAACAATGAAATTCAGAACAACACAAGCTTGATAGTTTAAAGGCTCTCAGAGATACATGTAGTGTCTACTATAAGTCCATTCGATTGGCAAATTAATGGTTATATCTATTTTTAAGTAAAATAACTAATTAGCACTACGCTATGAACGGCGGGCGAGGGGTTGTTGCGTTAACGTATTTCTAGTATCTGTTCGATTGAAGGTCTTCGTGTGTCAAAATTTATAGAAAAATCAACGGTAAGGTATATGAAACATATCTGTTACGAAATTACATCGGTTTAATGGACATAAAAGCATTAAGTCATCGGGTAAACGACGAATAGATCTTGAAGGCATGTCCTTTGATTTTAAAGACGAGTCTCGCTTTAATCGCTTACGCATTTTCTCATATAACATCTGATCTTCACATTTTAAGTAGACGAAACCTAAAGCGTTCGACTCGCCAGATTTAAATGATCATTTCGATATAGAATTGATTTAAATCGGACAAAAACACAATATTTCATAATGATTAATATTACGGAGTTTCACGGGATAAATGTCAACACAGTATAATAATATTTCCCTGTCATTCGGCTGTCCATTCCGTCTTCATCATTGATCTCTTATCTGTGTTTCCCTCATCTTGGAGAGAATCTTTGCAATGGTTTGCGGGTTTACAGGTCTCGGTAAACTTTTCCAACTGCGATTCATTGCCAATAAAACGAAAGTCCGAACTCGCTTCAATTCGCTTGTACGCCTTGCAACGTTGTCATGTTGTCATGTTGACGTTTCGTCCACGGTTCTGCGAGTTCTTTCTTTAATCTCTCATCTGTTATCCGTGTTACTCTCATCAGTTATCCGGTAGAGAATCTTTGCATTATAGTTTGCGGGTCTACAGGTCTCGTAAATGCTTTTCAGACTGCGATTGATTGACAATAAAACTGCCCGAAATCGCTTTAATTCGCTATTTATACACCCACGCAATAATTACATTCTCTCGACGTAGAAAACGACGACGAAGACGACGAACACAGAAATGAAGCCGGATTTAAGACTCGGCTATCCCGAGTAATAAAACCAAAGTCCGAACTCGCTTCAATTCGCTTGCATGCCTTGCAACGACTATATGTTGTCATGTTGACGTTTTGTCCACGGTTCTGCGAGTTCTTTCTTTAATCTCTCATCTGTGTTTCTCTCATCCAGTTATCCTTGAGACAATAGTTGCATTAGTTTGCGGGTTTACAGGTCTCGTAAATGATTTTCAGACTGCGATTCATTGACAATAAAGCTGCCCGAAATCGCTTTAATTCGTTATTTATACGCCCACGTAATAATTACATTCTCTCGACGTACAAAAAAACCGACGAACACAGAAATGAAGCCGAATTTAAGACTCGTGCTCCACAGGTAGCCCGAGTAATTATTCTGCCCGCGGTCTTTCAGTACAGACCGAGCGACGAACGAGCGAGGTCTTTGCGAAAAGATCAAGGACAGGATAATTTTGCCGCAAAGACCGACCAAACGGGGTTAATAAGGTTTTTATTATATGGCTGATCTTTTAGATTTCTTACATTTCCTAATTTTTTCGCAATTTTTTAAAATCTTTTCAGTTGTTTTGTAATGACCGGTCTTTACCGGTTTGTAAAGACCGCTCGGCAACCAATCAGATTGCATAAATGCTGCGTTAAAACTACTCACGAGCCAACAGGAATGTTTGGTAACCCCAAATTGTACGATAATATGTATATGTAAGTCTTTTCGGAATGACAATTAACTGAACTATTCTGAAAGATGACGTCACGCTTCATGTTTAGAGCAGAATTCGCAATAATCCAAGCTGGTATATTCTCCATTATAATATATTGACATCCGATAGATATAAGCTATTCTGCATTCTGATTCCTGCTTATACCAACTAGATATCAGCTCATAACCATTAGTTATGAAAAAATCAAAATGGCGGAATGATTAGCTAAAGTGAACGAGCAAGAAATCAGGTATTTGCTTGATAAAACAACACGGGGAATACATAAAATTACCACAATTAAGTGTTTTATAAATAATTATATATTTTATAAATATATTATAAATAATACACGAGTTAACGCGAAAAATACTTAAAAATACCACGAGTGTCTACATTATAAAACGATTATACCATTTGCTCTCGTCGTATATGAACTCGTATAATCGTTAACCCTATCTAGAATGGGCTTTTTTGGTCTTCTGGGGTTGGGGGGGGGGGGGGGGGGGGGGGGGAGAGGCGGAATCTGCCCGCGGTCAAAACTATTAGATGTATGCCAATGACATTTTCACAGGTTGATGGCATGGTAACGCTGAATATACGTTACATTTTTGTTGTCACGGGAAAAGATTATGACGTCATCAGTCAAAAATCCGGATTTGAAGCAGTTCAAAAGAGTGTTTTTTCTCAGGATTATTTCTTACTGTTCTGTTAACGTACATAAGTTATTATATCAATAAATATATATATCTTAATCGCTATGTTCTTATTTTTATTGTTACTTGGGCTACTTGTGGTAGCTTCCTGGGGTTCCACAAATTTGCAAAATTGCGCAATAACTCGACCCAGTGTCTTCACCCTTGCCTCATTTCCCGCAAACGATACAAAGATTCTCTCCAGGATAACTGGATGAGAGAAACACGGATGAGAGATTAAAGAAAGAACTCGCAGAACCGTGGACGAAACGTCAACATGACAACATATTATATAGTCGTTGCAAGGCAATGCAAGCGAATATTTGAAGCGAATATTTGAAGCGAGTTCGAACTTTCGCTTTATTGACAATGAATCGCAGTTGGAAAAGTTTACCGAGACCTGTAAACCCTCAAACCATTGCAAAGATTCTCTCCAAGATGAGAGAAACACAGATGAGAGATCAATCATGAAGACGGAATGGACAGCCGAAGGACAGGGAAATATTATGGATTTAAATCAATTCTATATCGAAATCATCACTTGAATCTGGCGAATCGAACGATGTAGGTTTCGTCTACTTAAAATGAGAAGATCAGATGTTATATGAGAAAATGCGTAAGCGATTAAAGCGAGACTCGTCTTTAAAATCAAAGGACATGGCTTCAAGATCTATTCGTCGTTTACCCGATGATTCAATGCTTTTATGTCCATTAAACCGATGTAATTTCGTAACAGATATGTTTCGTATACCTTGCCGTTGATTTTTTATATAAATTTTGACACATGAAGACCTTCAATCGAACAGATATTAGAAAAAATAGCATTGCCGTGTTTGTTTACATTAAATTTCGTCTGCGTGTCAGGCGTTCTGCATTGGGGGGGGGGGGGTTAGCCTGCGTGTAGACGCCTGATTTTTCTTCGTCCTCATTTCTAGTGGGACTGGCTTCTAAAAGTTCCCACTTTAAACGAGCGCTGCACAATGCCTTCAATGCCTGATTACAGAAATCAATGCATTAAAAATTATCCTTTGTAATATAAGACAAGTGAGCGGGTTTTCTAATTCCAACTGTCTAACATACGTACATGCCACCAATACATACCCATCTCCGCAGGCAATATATGCGCGCCATGTCCCTAAAAGTAGCCCGAGTTAACGCCTAGCGGGCGTCTTGTTTCTATTAAAATGAAAATTTTTTGTCGAAATTTTGTGTTAGTAGGCGTTCAGGAATACTCTGTAACTTCTTTTTTTTACCTGATATTTTTTCACCATTTTTTCAGCCCATACTACCAATGCATAATTAGGAAAAGTCGTAAAATTTTAGATTCATAGCTATGACCATTATTGAGATATAGTAATTTGATTTTCACAATTGTATTAGAACATTGACCTCCATGCTTTGACTGGCTGGATTCCCGAAAGAGTTTCAATCAAGTTGGACAGTCCTGATCTTAATCTGGACGCGTTGTTTGATAGAATCTTCGTTGGCTTACAAAGAGGTAGCTGTATTTTCTGTGAAATCACTTGGTTTTTCATTCTAAAGCCTTTGTTACACTATGCAATTTTTCGCCAGCAAAGTTGCATGAACCATTGCAAAGTGTAACTTGCCTTGCAACGGCGAAAATTGTTGCGACACAAGTTACCGCAATCGTTGCACAAAGTAGAATCCAGTTCTACTTTCAGCAATGATCGCAGCAACTATTTTTAGCGTTGCACAATGTAACACCCCTATATCTGCAACTGGTCTCGCAATTTTCCTCTTTGGTGAGTGGATGCGCATGCGTACCTTGTCACAAACACAAATATTGGGAAACTTTGCGAGTCAAGTTGCACGAAACGTTGCCTAGTGTAACACCCCCTTTCATGCAACTGCAACGTAGCAGATTGCACCGTTGCGAGACAAGTTGCACGAAAAATTGCATAATGTAACACCGCCTTAAAGTGTATATGACACGAAAATTAAGTTTATCTTATTTGAAAGAACTCTTCAAATAACGAAGAATATCAATTTACAGCTTTTCCATATTTCACTTAGTTCTTGAGATATTTAGACTTATGTGATATTCAAATGAGATGACCTATGACGTCACATGGTTTGCACAACATTTTAACGTTTTGGAAAATCGTGTATATCTTTGAGAGTATTGAATGAAATCACTTGAAACTTTGCATGTCGATACAGACCACTAAACGAAATAATATCGTTTAAGTTTTAATGTTGCAATAGTAATAGTATAGTTCCCAGACCTCTACGTCTCTTTGAAGAACATCTTCGTTTTCTGACATAGTAGGCTTTGCACCAACGTCAAACTTCCGTTTCAAATTAGTTAAGTTAGTGCAAATCTACTCAACCAGTACCAATTCGAAAATGTTTCCCAGCGAAGAGAAAACAAATAATTTTGTTTTGAAAATCAAGAAGACTGGAATCTAATCATTTACCATGGCGACCATAAAATTAGAACGATTTTCTCCAGTTTAGTGGTCTGTATGCACATTCAAAGCTTCAAATGATTTCGTTCAATAATCTTAAAAATATATACGATTTTCCAAAAGGTTAAAATGTTGTACAAACCATGTGATGTCATAGGTCATCTAATTTGAATATCACATAAGTCTAAATATCTCAATAACTAAATGAAATATGGAAAAGCTGTAAATTGATATTCTTCGTTATTTAAAGAGTTCTTTCAAATAAGATAAACTTAATTTTCGTGTCATATACACTTTAAATGAGTAACAGAGTTCAGGTAAAACTTTTTTATCTCAGGACACAATTCATTTTGCTTGACTTGCATATTAATCCGACTATCCGTCCGTTCATCGGTCCGTCCGTCCGTCTTCACATCCACCAGTCTGTCAAATTTCACAGTTATTCGTCCGTCCATCCAACATCGACCAACCATATGTCAATCTGTTCGTCTATATCTATTTGTTTACAATTTAATTCTGTATTTATTTTGTCAAAACTTTGATTATGCTGTGTTCAACTTGCAGGCGATTGTTTAATAACCGCTGCCACTGGTAACTTGGGTGATGTAGTGGCCGAAAGAGCTGGTCTGGTACCGACTCATGCCTACGCAGTCCTTGACATTCGAAAACTAAAGGTAATATTTGAATTTAAATAATTATATAAATCAACTAATTTTACAAAAGGAGAATCAACTGTACGTAAACGTGTCGATCTCATGTTCAAGATCGACACTTTTCGAGATCTTGTGTTTTGTATCGAGGAAATTTGGCATTCAACGTAATATGATAAACTGTTTTTATATTTTTAATGCATTAAATTTATGTACTCATTAACAATACAGTAACCCCTCGCCCATGAACACATCCACAATTTTGGGGGCCTGGGAAGGAGGAAGATACATTAACATTTACAAAATGACATTTTAAGCTTTATTCTGGTGTGAACTTTAAACAAAACAAAAAGAAAAGAAAACAACAAAAAATGCTTAAAAGTTGCTTCAAGAGAAACTGTTGGCTTATTCCAGGTCGAACCCATGTTTTGTGACAGCCCGATCCCTGAGCAAAGAACTATAAACCACTGTGCCAGCAAACCCGGCATCTTGAAGTAATCTTTAATAGATTGACAGCAGTGTTTTATCGGATTTAAAACACGAAGCGATATCCCTAGTGTTTTTAATTACCAGATAAAACACGTGCTGTGAGTTTGGACAACTTAAATGACGAATCATTTTATGATATATTTTTGAAAATCTACGTTGTCTAAGCCGTAAAAAACAGCGAGAAATTTATCGAGAACAGCCAGCTTGTCTTTACGTATCGCATATAAAGATGCTCATTGACATGGATTGCTGTTGTTGTAACAGTAAGTTACTTCTATTTTGTAACTAGTTACAGTTAGTTATATTATGATAAATGTAACTACTGTAGTTACCAGTAAAAGTTACAAGACAATAAAGTAACTTTTTACAGTTACAAAGTTACTTTCATAAATTTGTAATCATAAATTTGTAACCAGTTAAAAAAAACGAGCAAAAGGTAACGGCGCTGTCAGCGGCAAATGTAACTAGTTATCGTTACTTTTTATTTCGAAATTTTGTAACTAGTTACCGTTAAAGTTACTAAAAAAAGTAACGATTACTTGTAACTAGTTACTTGTAACGAAGTTACTCACAGCAGTATAATACGGTATCACATATAAAGATGCTCAATAACATGGATTTCCTTAAGGTGAGTAGGTAACCCCCCCCCCCCCCCCCACTATAGCGTATGAAAGGATGCCGCCTCATTAAAAAGTCATTAAGAAATGAAACAATGGTGCATGTTCTCACGTTTGGGTGATTAACGGATAGAATAGTACACTAACTTGAACCTCATTGGTGAATTTTCAGAACCTCATTGGTGAATTTTCCTCTGCGAAGACATCTCCTTGGGTCTACACATGCGGATCACTTTTGTGTGGTAACGGTAACTTAGTACACTAACTTGAATCTCATTACTGATGGCGGACCTTAATTATATTTGGAATATCACCGATTTCAATTCCGACTCCTTGACTCTCATTGGGAGTCGTGCGATTGCCTAAGCGTTCGTTTGAATAAACCTGTGTTTTCACCGCATCTATACAAAGAGATGAACCCTAATAATTTTGGCCGTATTATGGCTTATCTCGTTTTAGTGTACACAATTCCTATGATGAAGAAACACCTAGGGAAACAGTTCGAAGAACTATTCAAGATCTCAAACATATTGAAAAAATATAAAGTTAATCGTCTTGGTTAAACTGGATGACTCGGCTATTTTATGACGCCGTTGTCATGATGTATATTCACGTTGTTAAGGTTAAGATTTGCATACATGTTCATGAATTTGGCCGAATTATCGCTAATTATCTCGCGTTAGTGTAGGGGATTCCAATGGGGGAAGAAACCCTTCGGGAAACAGTGTGAAGAACTGTTCAAGATCTCAAACGTATCGACATAGTTAGTTTTGGCATAAAGTATTCTGAAGAAACCATTCGCAAAATGATCAGGAATTACAAAATAAGGCTTCCTGGCCAACTTATCCTACGGCCGATATTTGCATATTTCGCCTGAAAGCATGTGTTTACAAGGGCACTTATGGAGATATATAAAACCTTATTAATACGTGACACAAATATAGAGTTAAAAAATATTTATATCAGTTACAAACGTATACATGTTTTTCAACGTTTACTTTAACGGGGCATACCTAACAGAAACTAATTAGTATTTTTAGCCTTTCACCTTTACGATCCCTTAACCCTAGTCTCGTGTACCTTTGGGACCCCCCATGGTATTGTATTAGGCCCGTTTAGGCCCTATCTGGCCTTCTTTGGCCCGATAAGGCCTTTTGGCCCGTTCGTAGGAGGGAGTTTATACGGTCATCACTCTCCCATCTCTTGTCCTCGTGAAAGGTTCGAAAGTTTTCTTCGAAATGTAGGCATCAAGATTTGTAAGTCCGTAAGAATCGTGATTATAAATGATTGATTTGAACAAATAACGTTCGAAACTAATAAAGTCCTGTACAAGAACAAAAACCCTAACCATAACCATAACCCAAATAAAAACTCTAGTCTTAGAGGGACATAGAGGGACATCAAAGATTGTTCAACGGTATAAGTGTCCAAATAGATGGATTAAATCTTTAACGCGTTTATGATGAAATGAAACCTAGCGACTTTAACGTATAACCTAAGGGATTCTCTGGACGAAGAGAAGCCGTACGAAGAACGAATTTTGAATCGTATTGACTTGTCAAACGAAGCGAAGGTTGAGTGCTCACTTGGACAATAGCCCGTGGGTCGTTAAGAGGCATTAGTGGTGCAACTCACAAATATTTGCATGTCTTGGGAATATTTAATTGATTTGAGGGTACACACTAGGATATTTATGGGTAAACCGGCATTAGTCAATATGGGATAATTAGGGATATTTATCATCCATGACTTCGATGTGAGGCGTTCTTAACACTAATTAAGTATTCCCTCGTAGACGCCTAACTCTAACCTCTTCAAACGCATTCATTTGCCTGTAAGCGAAATAAAACTTTATCAAAATTGCTTTTCTAGATACAATCGAAATAGAACTTTAACGCGGTTGCTAAGGTTTATTTGGCTGAATCAGACCATTCGAGAAGCCAAAGCAAGGCGGCTCTCTGTGTTGCGAACGAAAGTATAATCAGCGTTAAGAACGCCTCACATCCCGTGTAGACTCCTAACCATATTCCACGTTCATAACCGTAAATTTAATTAAAAGTTAAAGCAAAGTTAAAGTAAAGTTAAAAGTTAAAGTAAAGTTAAAAGTTAAAGTAAACATAAAGTTAAAGTAAAGTTAAAAGTTAAAGTTAAAAGTTAAAGTAAAGTTAAAAGTTAAAGTTAAAAGTCAACGCAAAGTTAAAGTTAAAAGTTAAAGCAAAGTTAAAGTAAGTTAAAAGTTCAAAGTTAAAGTAAAGTTAAAAGTTAAAAGTCAACGCAAAGTTAAAGTTAAAAGTTAAAACAAAGTTAAAGTAAAGTTAAAAGTTAAAGTAAAGTTAAAAGTTAAAGTTAAAAGTCAACGCAAAGTTAAAGTTAAAAGTTAAAGCAAAGTTAAAGTTAAAGTAAACATAAAGTTAAAGTAAAGTTAAAAGTTAAAAGTTAATTAAACATAAAGTTAAAGTAAAGTTAAAAGTTAAAGTAAAGTTACAGCAAAGTGAAAAGTTTAGTTTAGTTTAGTTTATTAGATTTTTCACTCTTAGGTGAACGGAATACCCCAACAGGCTAGCAGCCCAATTATAGGGGTTCCGAGGGCCTACGATTTAAGATCGTTATCCGAGAAGATTGTAGTTAAAGTAAAGTTACAGCGAAGTTAAAAGTTACAGCAAAGTTAAAAGTTAAAGTGAAGTTAAAGTAATACCTCTCCCACAAAATTCACCCATCCACCCCTCAAAAGTTAAAAGTTAAAGTAAAGTTAAAAGTTAAAGTTAAAAGTTAAAGTAAAGTTAAAGTGAACATAAAGTTAAAAGTTAAAGTAAACATAAAGTTAAAGCAAAGTTAAAGTAAAGTTAAAAGTTAAAGTAAACATAAAGTTAAAGTAAAGTTAAAAGTTAAAGTAAAGTTAAAAGTTAAAGTTAAAAGTCAACACAAAGTTAAAGTAAACATAAAGTTAAAGTAAAGTTAAAAGTTAAAGTTAAAAATTAAAGTAAAGTTACAGCAAAGTTAAAAGTTTAGTTTAGTTTAGTTTATTAGATTTTTCACTCTTAGGTGAACGGAATACCCCAACAGGCTAGAAGCCCAATTATAGGGGTTCCGAGGGCCTACGATTTAAGATCGTTATCCGAGAAGATTGTAGTTAAAGTAAAGTTACAGCGAAGTTAAAAGTTACAGCAAAGTTAAAAGTAAAAGTAAAGTTAAAGTAAAGTTAAATTTAAAAATTAAAGTTAAATTTAAAAATTAAAGTAAAGTTAAAAGTTAAAGTAAAGTTAAAAGTTAAAGCAAAGTTAAATGTTAAAGTAAAGTTAAAAGTTAAAAGTTAATGTAAAGTTAAAAGTAAAATTAATAGTTAAAGGCAGGGTCGATCATCACTTGAGCGTTCGCTAACAGTTTCTTGACAAACGTTTTTCATGTTTTGTGCAATGAAACATTTGATCCTGTGTCAGGGGTGAGCGGAGATAGTAGGTATATTTCTCAAACGGGCCACAGGGCCACGAAAAAGGCCCCCAGGGCCATTTTGAAGGATTTATCTTAAAGTAAAGTTAAAAGTTAAAGTTAAAAGTCAACGCAAAGTTGAAGTAAACATAAAGTTAAAGTAAAGTTAAAGTTAAAAGTTAAAGTAAAGTTACAGCAAAGTTAAAAGTTTAGTTTAGTTTAGTTTATTAGATTTTTCACTCTTAGGTGAACGGAATACCCCAACAGGCTAGAAGCCCAATTATAGGGGTTCCGAGGGCCTACGATTTAAGGTCGTTATCCGAGAAGATTGTAGTTAAAGTAAAGTTACAGCGAAGTTAAAAGTTACAGCAAAGTTAAAAGTTAAAGTAAAGTTAAATTTAAAAATTAAAGTTAAATTTAAAAATTAAAGTAAAGTTAAAAGTTAAAGTAAAGTTAAAAGTTAAAGCAAAGTTAAATGTTAAAGTAAAGTTAAAAGTTAAAAGTTTATGTAAAGTTAAAAGTAAAATTAAAAGTTAAAGGCAGGGTCGATCATCACTTGAGCGTTCGCTAACAGTTTCTTGACAAACGTTTTTCATGTTTTGTGCAATGAAAAATTTGATCCTGTCTAGTGTTCTTGTTAAAATGTGCTGTTAGTTTTTTTTATCTTAGGGACCCCGTAATGGAGCGATAAGCTCTGTGGGGGTATCCCTGCTACTCATGCGGAATTTGGTTGTGTTTTATCAGTTCAGATTTGAATTGTCCAATAGAAAGGTTAACGTCTCGCAGATCTGATGGTAGAGAGTTGAATATCCAAGGGGTTCCACAGTAGAAACTGTTCTGAAAAGTTACGCTATTCACTTTTGGGATATTTAAAACAAATTGATTTGATCGGTTTGTACGTCTTGTTGCACGGCTGGAGGAATTAATAGAAATGTAAGAGTCACATGAACCAACTAAAGCTTTAAAAAGGTATACTAAGTCCAGGTACTCGTTCCAGTAGGACAGAGGTAGCAGTCCTCTAGAGGTAGCAGTCGTAGCAGTTTAAACTTTTAACTTTAACTTTAAATTTACTTTAACTTTTTACTTAAACGTTTAACTTTACTTTAATGATGTCAACTGAATAGTTTAGTTCACTGCATAACATTTATATTGATAAGTTTACAAAATTGCACGGAGGGCCTTTTTCGTGGCCCTTTCTCTGGGGATAAATCCTTCAAAATGGCCCTGGGGGCCTTTTTCGTGGCCCTGTGGCCCGTTTGAGAAATATACCTACTATCTCCGCTCACCCCTGACACAGGATCAAATATTTCATTGCACAAAACATGAAAAACGTTTGTCAAGAAACTGTTAGCGAACGCTCAAGTGATGATCGACCCTGCCTTTAACTTTTAATTTTACTTTTAACTTTACATTAACTTTTAACTTTACTTTAACATTTAACTTTGATTAAACTTTTAACTTTACTTTAACTTTTAACTTTACTTTAATTTTTAAATTTAACTTTAATTTTTAAATTTAACTTTACTTTAACTTTACTTTAACTTTTAACTTTGCTGTAACTTTTAACTTCGCTGTAACTTTACTTTAACTACAATCTTCTCGGATAACGACCTTAAATCGTAGGCCCTCGGAACCCCTATAATTGGGCTTCTAGCCTGTTGGGGTATTCCGTTCACCCAAGAGTGAAAAATCTAATAAACTAAACTAAACTTTTAACTTTGCTGTAACTTCACTTTAACTTTTAACTTTAACTTTTAACTTTACTTTAACTTTATGTTTACTTTAACTTTGCGTTGACTTTTAACTTTAACTTTTAACTTTACTTTAAGATAAATCCTTCAAAATGGCCCTGGGGGCCTTTTTCGTGGCCCTGTGGCCCGTTTGAGAAATATACCTACTATCTCCGCTCACCCCTGACACAGGATCAAATATTTCATTGCACAAAACATGAAAAACGTTTGTCAAGAAACTGTTAGCGAACGCTCAAGTGATGATCGACCCTGCCTTTAACTTTTAATTTTACTTTTAACTTTACATTAACTTTTAACTTTTAACTTTACTTTAACATTTAACATTTAACTTTGCTTTAACTTTTAACTTTACTTTAACTTTTAACTTTACTTTAATTTTTAAATTTAACTTTAATTTTTAAATTTAACTTTACTTTAACTTTACTTTAACTTTTAACTTTGCTGTAACTTTTAACTTCGCTGTAACTTTACTTTAACTACAATCTTCTCGGATAACGACCTTAAATCGTAGGCCCTCGGAACCCCTATAATTGGGCTTCTAGCCTGTTGGGGTATTCCGTTCACCCAAGAGTGAAAAATCTAATAAACTAAACTAAACTTTTAACTTTGCTGTAACTTTACTTTAACTTTTAACTTTAACTTTTAACTTTACTTTAACTTTATGTTTACTTTAACTTTGCGTTGACTTTTAACTTTAACTTTTAACTTTACTTTAAGATAAATCCTTCAAAATGGCCCTGGGGGCCTTTTTCGTGGCCCTGTGGCCCGTTTGAGAAATATACCTACTATCTCCGCTCACCCCTGACACAGGATCAAATATTTCATTGCACAAAACATGAAAAACGTTTGTCAAGAAACTGTTAGCGAACGCTCAAGTGATGATCGACCCTGACTTTAACTTTTAATTTTACTTTTAACTTTACTTTAACATTTAACTTTGCTTTAACTTTTAACTTTACTTTAACTTTTAACTTTAACTTTTAACTTTACTTTAACTTTTAACTTTTGAGGGGTGGATGTGTGAATTTTGTGGGAGAGGTATTACTTTAACTTCACTTTAACTTTTAACTTTGCTGTAACTTTTAACTTCGCTGTAACTTTACTTTAACTAGCCTGTTGGGGTATTCCGTTCACCTAAGAGTGAAAAATCTAATAAACTAAACTAAACTAAACTTTTAACTTTGCTGTAACTTTACTTTAACTTTTAACTTTAACTTTTAACTTTACTTTAACTTTATGTTTACTTTAACTTTGCGTTGACTTTTAACTTTAACTTTTAACTTTACTTTAAGATAAATCCTTCAAAATGGCCCTGGGGGCCTTTTTCGTGGCCCTGTGGCCCGTTTGAGAAATATACCTACTATCTCCGCTCACCCCTGACACAGGATCAAATTTTTCATTGCACAAAACATGAAAAACGTTTGTCAAGAAACTGTTAGCGAACGCTCAAGTGATGATCGACCCTGCCTTTAACTTTTAATTTTACTTTTAACTTTACATTAACTTTTAACTTTTAACTTTACTTTAACATTTAACTTTGCTTTAACTTTTAACTTTACTTTAACTTTTAACTTTACTTTAATTTTTAAATTTAACTTTAATTTTTAAATTTAACTTTACTTTAATTTTACTTTTACTTTTAACTTTGCTGTAACTTTTAACTTCGCTGTAACTTTACTTTAACTACAATCTTCTCGGATAACGATCTTAAATCGTAGGCCCTCGGAACCCTATAATTGGGCTTCTAGCCTGTTGGGGTATTCCGTTCACCTAAGAGTGAAAAATCTAATAAACTAAACTAAACTAAACTTTTAACTTTGCTGTAACTTTACTTTAATTTTTAACTTTTAACTTTACTTTAACTTTATGTTTACTTTAACTTTGCGTTGACTTTTAACTTTAACTTTTAACTTTACTTTAACTTTTAACTTTACTTTAACTTTATGTTTACTTTAACTTTTAACTTTACTTTAACTTTTAACTTTACTTTAACTTTGCTTTAACTTTATGTTTACTTTAACTTTTAACTTTATGTTCACTTTAACTTTACTTTAACTTTTAACTTTAACTTTTAACTTTACTTTAACTTTTAACTTTTGAGGGGTGGATGGGTGAATTTTGTGGGAGAGGTATTACTTTAACTTCACTTTAACTTTTAACTTTGCTGTAACTTTTAACTTCGCTGTAACTTTACTTTAACTACAATCTTCTCGGATAACGATCTTAAATCGTAGGCCCTCGGAACCCCTATAATTGGGCTGCTAGCCTGTTGGGGTATTCCGTTCACCTAAGAGTGAAAAATCTAATAAACTAAACTAAACTAAACTTTTCACTTTGCTGTAACTTTACTTTAACTTTTAACTTTAACTTTTAACTTTACTTTAACTTTATGTTTAATTAACTTTTAACTTTTAACTTTACTTTAACTTTATGTTTACTTTAACTTTAACTTTGCTTTAACTTTTAACTTTAACTTTGCGTTGACTTTTAACTTTAACTTTTAACTTTACTTTAACTTTTAACTTTACTTTAACTTTGTTTTAACTTTTAACTTTAACTTTGCGTTGACTTTTAACTTTTAACTTTACTTTAACTTTGAACTTTTAACTTACTTTAACTTTGCTTTAACTTTTAACTTTAACTTTGCGTTGACTTTTAACTTTAACTTTTAACTTTACTTTAACTTTTAACTTTAACTTTTAACTTTACTTTAACTTTATGTTTACTTTAACTTTTAACTTTACTTTAACTTTTAACTTTACTTTAACTTTGCTTTAACTTTTAATTAAATTTACGGTTATGAACGTGGAATATGGTTAGGAGTCTACACGGGATGTGAGGCGTTCTTAACGCTGATTATACTTTCGTTCGCAACACAGAGAGCCGCCTTGCTTTGGCTTCTCGAATGGTCTGATTCAGCCAAATAAACCTTAGCAACCGCGTTAAAGTTCTATTTCGATTGTATCTAGAAAAGCAATTTTGATAAAGTTTTATTTCGCTTACAGGCAAATGAATGCGTTTGAAGAGGTTAGAGTTAGGCGTCTACGAGGGAATACTTAATTAGTGTTAAGAACGCCTCACATCGAAGTCATGGATGATAAATATCCCTAATTATCCCATATTGACTAATGCCGGTTTACCCATAAATATCCTAGTGTGTACCCTCAAATCAATTAAATATTCCCAAGACATGCAAATATTTGTGAGTTGCACCACTAATGCCTCTTAACGACCCACGGGCTATTGTCCAAGTGAGCACTCAACCTTCGCTTCGTTTGACAAGTCAATACGATTCAAAATTCGTTCTTCGTACGGCTTCTCTTCGTCCAGAGAATCCCTTAGGTTATACGTTAAAGTCGCTAGGTTTCATTTCATCATAAACGCGTTAAAGATTTAATCCATCTATTTGGACACTTATACCGTTGAACAATCTTTGATGTCCCTCTATGTCCCTCTAAGACTAGAGTTTTTATTTGGGTTAAGGTTATGGTTAGGGTTTTTGTTCTTGTACAGGGACTTTATTAGTTTCGAACGTTATTTGTTCAAATCAATCATTTATAATCACGATTCTTACGGACTTACAAATCTTGATGCCTACATTTCGAAGAAAACTTTCGAACCTTTCACGAGGACAAGAGATGGGAGAGTGATGACCGTATAAACTCCCTCCTACGAACGGGCCAAAAGGCCTTATCGGGCCAAAGAAGGCCAGATAGGGCCTAAACGGGCCTAATACAATACCATGGGGGGTCCCAAAGGTACACGAGACTAGGGTTAAGGGATCGTAAAGGTGAAAGGCTAAAAATACTAATTAGTTTCTGTTAGGTATGCCCCGTTAAAGTAAACGTTGAAAAACATGTATACGTTTGTAACTGATATAAATATTTTTTAACTCTATATTTGTGTCACGTATTAATAAGGTTTTATATATCTCCATAAGTGCCCTTGTAAACACATGCTTTCAGGCGAAATATGCAAATATCGGCCGTAGGATAAGTTGGCCAGGAAGCCTTATTTTGTAATTCCTGATCATTTTGCGAATGGTTTCTTCAGAATACTTTATGCCAAAACTAACTATGTCGATACGTTTGAGATCTTGAACAGTTCTTCACACTGTTTCCCGAAGGGTTTCTTCCCCCATTGGAATCCCCTACACTAACGCGAGATAATTAGCGATAATTCGGTCAAATTCATGAACATGTATGCAAATCTTAACCTTAACAACGTGAATATACATCATGACAACGGCGTCATAAAATAGCCGAGTCATCCAGTTTAACCAAGACGATTAACTTTATATTTTTTCAATATGTTTGAGATCTTGAATAGTTCTTCGAACTGTTTCCCTAGGTGTTTCTTCATCATAGGAATTGTGTACACAATTTTTCTTTGTATAGATGCGGTGAAAACACAGGTTCATTCAAACGAACGCTTAGGCAATCGCACGACTCCCAATGAGAGTCAAGGAGTCGGAATTGAAATCGGTGATATTCCAAATATAATTAAGGTCCGCCATCAGTAATGAGATTCAAGTTAGTGTACTAAGTTATCCGTTACCACACAAAAGTGATCCGCATGTGTAGACCCAAGGAGATGTCTTCGCAGAGGAAAATTCACCAATGAGGTTCCGAAAATTCACCAATGAGGTTCAAGTTAGTGTACTATTCTATCCGTTAATCACCCAAAAGTGATCCGCATGTTGACTGAACATGCACCATTGTTTCATTTCTTAATGACTTTTTAATGAGGTGGCATCCTTTCATACGCTATAGTGGGGGGGTTACCTACTAAGGTGGTCTTGCACAAAAATTTTGCAAAAATTCATATTTTCAAACTACTACAAAATTATACAATATTAATCATTGTTTTTTCGTTTCCTGATGTTAAATTTTTTATTTGTGCAGTGAAAAGGGGATCAATATTGCAAAGAGTGGTTTTCAGATAATGAGGCGACACAATGAAAACAATAGAATGGAATACAATAGAATACAATAGACAATAGAAAACTTTAAACTCGAATTTATCAAACCGTATTTTTTGGTTTGAATGTAGCTTATTGGAACCATGCTGGTGTTGTATATGCATAGTATGGATATTATGGGGTGAAAGTGAGTAATTTGAATAACATGCGTGTTTAGCCAACGGCTATAACACGTGTCAAATGGCAGTTCACGGCGCGGTTGGACATGCAGTGTAAAATTGAATAACAGAGTATGAATATAAAATAAGAAGAAAGACATTTAAAAGATGCGTAAAATAGTATGTGCTTTCATTCATCGGGATAACCCGATATGTAGCTATGCTACATTGAATATTAGTCGTATAGACGTCAAATTTTCAGAATTTGATCATTGTAAATAGATCTCAAACGTAAAGCTCAAAAATTTAATATATGTTTAATATATGTTTTAGAAATATATGTTTTAGAAATATATGTTTTTTTCCGAATTTTGGCATTGTTACAAATAAATTAAATTTTTGAAATAAATATATATAAATTTATAATTTTTTGAGGTTTACATGTTCGCTATATCTATTGGCTTTACATTAAACCTGATTTTATATTTTTCTAGTCTTTACTTCTCTTGCTATTCTGCCCCGAACAAGTGCCCCTTATTACTCTGTTGGGGGACGTTTCTATAGGTTACCATGGTAACAGCACATGAAATTAACTCATTAAGTATCAGCATATGATACCCTATCATTTCCATCCAAAATATATTTGAAAATACAAACATTAAAGGATTTTATTATTTTTGTACAAGACCACCTTAATTTAAGTAGTTATCTAATATGTCATTTTGTTATTCCGCTTTTCCTCCATCCGAATTTAGTTTATTTTCCTTGTTTGTTTTTCCAAAAGATGGCCTTAGTGTTAAAGCACGAACTCTGTTGTGTCCCGTTATTTCTCAAATGTGTATCGAAATATATACAATATAGCAAAGAGAAAAATTGTTGGGCTGTCCGGATTCCCGAAGCCGAAAGTATCAGTTGAATCGTGCTCCAATTAGACTCAAAGTCTGTTTTATCAACAGACGCACTTACAAAGTAAAAGCTGATCGGACAGTTTCCTGTACATTAAAGAGTGAGTGTCAACCGTGACGCACTGCACGCTCGGTCGCCCATTTTTCGAAGCACGAAACTCTCTTGGTGAACTGAAACCGTAAATATCTTGTCAATCCTTGATATAAATTATATTCAATTGTCTTTTAATTAAAAGAAGATATGCCTTAGAAAGTAATTATTTCTGTATTTTTCACAAAACTAGACGTTTTCACTTGACTTACGTTTCGAATTATGCCAGCCTTGACTGACGCGACGCGTGGAACAATTAGACCAATTCACGAGGTTCAAATAAAAAAAATCAGGTTCTCAATCAATGTATTTGGATTGTGTGTGAATAAGAAAGCCTCTATATCGTTGTCTGGGAAGACTTGGTGAATTTCCGGAGTATTAATACACGTCAAGTTGGCTACGAGCACTTCAAAACACATCGTTATCGTACGGAAAGATAAACACAAACGCGCAATGCACGACGGTTGACACTCACTCTTTAACATCCAGTCTTACAGCCATCGTTCGGCACTAAAACAATGTATTTGCTGACCTTTGACGACATTACCATCATCTTGTAATTTGTCAACATATCCTCCTAAATCTTTAATTATACCAATAGTCAATACTTGAGAGTAACTCACAATTGCGCCTGTTGATTGGGAATTTTAATAACGAAGCTCTTTATCGATATACCCTGAGTATAGTATACTCTCACCAGGACGTTTAACACGTCCTGGTGAGAGTATACTATAACTCTATTATTTACTTACTACTGTATTGGTAATACAAGACATTGGACCATTTACTGATTATTGGTAATTGTTGGTAAGAGGATGTGTTGGATTGGTCGACTTGGCTACGGATTGTGGCCAGGAACGTGCTCACTGCTTATAATGTATATGTATGTGTGTGTGTGTGTGTGTATATATATATATATATATATATATATATATATATATATATATATATATATATATATATATATATATATATATATATATATATATATATATATATATATATATATATATATATATATATATATATATTATATATATATATATATATATATATATATATATATATATATATATATATATATATATATATATATATATATATATATATATATATATATATATATATATATATATAAATAAATAAATAAATAAATAAATAAATAAATAAATAAATAAATAGGTAAAATAATCCAAAGCATGGATAATCTCCCAGAAGTAAGAGTGCTCAATACAAGGTTGTCGCCGTGTAGAGCATGATATAGTGATATATTTAAAATTATCTAAAACATCTAGTCATTACACGGTGTTTCATGCTTAACGCAATCATCAGACGACTGACGGACTATAACGTGTCACTGAATAAATATACTTGTGAGGCGGAAGTGTTAATTGTCAGGCGGTATTGCCTTGAAGTTACACAATAAGTGCTTATTAACATGGCGACAGTTTGATAATATTTCGTTTCTTTTGTTCAGGAGGTTGAGTTTCTGAAAAGTAATGTGATATTTAAAATATTAACAACTCAGTGAAATTATAAAGTATATAACATTTCCATTGTATAGAATCTACTGATACTTCAGCTGAAAAATCCATGGACCCATTTAAGGTGGAAAGTAAGTGGAAGTCACATTATATATATGTATATATATATTGCACTGAAGAAGCCTGAAAGGCGAAACGTTTGTAATAAAACATTTTCCTGCTCGAAGTTCGCTGTCGTCTCTCTTTATATGTATATCGCCACAATATGTATATCTCCACATTCAATGTATCTGGTAAAACATTCCGCAATTCTTACTGCATTTCTGCATTTCGCTGCTAATATAAATACACGATACCTCCTGCATGTATACAAGAGCCGGTGATAAGCTCGCTACTTGAGGAAGTCCTGCGAGAGGCTTCGCTCTACTTCGTCGAAGATGAGATGTCTTCCTGTAGATATTTGAGAGTTGGGGCGCGATGTATAAATATGTACATGATGTTTGATGAGTGTTCTGACCGTGTCTCAATAGCTCAGTGGTTAGAGCACCGATGCGTTGATGGGGCAGTCAAATTTCCTTTCTTGTGGGTTTTATCTACTCCGATTGGGTATTTCGGTGGTTCTTGGGAGAAATAAATTATTTGATTTTTCATTATCTTAATTGCCAAATTCCTGTTAATTAATTAATTAATTGCCAAGAACTTAGCAGCTTTCATATTTATTCTTAAATATATTCCTGATAGTGCCATCGATATAATAACAGGCTACTTTGATTTGAAATATATATGGTAATTATAATAAAGAGAATATGCAAGGTTATTATTCAGCAATTTGTTCAGAGGAAGGGCAATTGGCGCTCTCTTTTTTAACATTTTTAATATAGAGAGTCCGTGACAGGGGATCGAACCTCCATTTAAATACACTTATAGTAACTCAATAGTATAGAGCATCTCAGTCTGAGTCGCTCTACTATTGAGTTACTATATAGTCTCGACTCCATATAATCCTATCCATGTTTTACAGGGAAACTATTCGGAGTTAGATAACGAAAATTGGACTCCTGAGTTAGAGAAGCAATTAAACTTTGATCGGAAGAGCGCAATACAAGTTGACAATGGTGAGACCGTAAAACATACATGATGTAAAAGTAGTAGGGAGTTTAAGAAAACTGTGATGCGGACGTCAATTAATAAAGTCAAAGTAAATTGAATTTTACGTCCTGAAACAATTAGCTCAAGAATATTGAACTTTGATTTGTTCTTTCTCTTAAACACGAAGTGCTTGCATATATTGGCGGTGAGATGCTCACCGTACCAATCATAATTAGTTCAATTACTGTGATTGGTCAGAAAACAAAGAAAAATGAGAAGTAATCAAAACAACAAAATCTCCATTGTTTCGAGACTCCATTGTTTGAATTGATTTTTAAAATTTCAAAGACTCCATTGTTTCGAGGGGGTACGCGCTTCCCCTTTTATGCGACCACTCTGTGTCTATGAAATGAAAAATGCCTATATCATATTTTCGAATAAAATCAAAGTCGTCATGTAAATAACAATTTTCGAAAAAATGAAATAAATGCGGTCCGTACTTTTCGAGATACTGTATGTTAAAAGTATACGCCACGTTACAAAATAGTGAAATACTGGGATCGAATATACTGAGTTAATGACGTACGCAGATGGATTAATATTCCACAATCTAATTGTTGTTATGTATAGTTAGTTGTACACCTAATATATGTCATGAGGACCTCTGACCGAGCATTCAGATTCCCCCAAAACGCATTATAGCCATGCCAAACTTTAAAGATTGAGTGTAAACCGTGACGCATTGCACGCTCCGTCGGCCATTTTTTGAAGCCGAAATTCCTTAGTGAACTCATCCGTAAATATCTTGTCAATCCTTCATATAAATTATTCATGTTGTCTTTTAATAGTGTAGCGTGTGGCTGCTATTAATAGCTGAAAATGTGGACAAACAAATCAAATTTGACTCTCAAATGATTTCAAATGAGCTATTTCTTTTGTTATGGCCGCAAGAATTATGGGTAAATGCGGACCGCTATTGAAAGCAGACATACCATAGAAAGTAATTTTTTCTACTTTTTTCACAAAACTCAACTTTTTCTTGACTTTCGTTTCGAATTATGAAACGTGCATGGAAGAGCAAGTGACATCCATCGTGCATTGCGCGTTTGTGTTTATCTTTCCGTACGATAACATGCTCCGTGCTTCGTTGCCAACTTGACGTGGTAAATACTCCGGAAATTTCTTTTCAGAAAGCCATATAGAGGCTTTCTAAATAGTACGAGTATTTTAGTTCTTAATAAAAACTGACATTTGATTTTGTGTAATTCGGTTTCTTCCTATACTTTAACATGCCCAAGTCCCATCAATAAAAACAAAGCAGTTGAGAATATTGGGTGTCGCCATTGCAACTCTCTCTATTTTTTCGTTTAGGCGTGTTCTGGATTGACTGGAAATCTTTATTGAACTTTTTCGATGTATTGTACATCAATTGGAACCCTAAATTATTCACAAATCGCTACGTGCTTCACTCGTAAGTAGTATTCCACTTGGCTGGAATTTTAATTCACAGTGTGAGAAAATAACATTCACGGATATATAAGCGATATATTTAATATACTGCATGCATATTGGGCAGGAAGTATTGTATACCCAAATTTTAGAGGAACTGCGCCAGAAAGTAAATTACTTTTAATGAAAAGCCCTTTAAGTATAATGTTTAAAATGTTAATAGTTTTACCGTACAGTATTTGCTCTAGTACTCGTCTACTCGAGAAATAAAGTTTTCATTCTCGTATTTTCTGCTTCCGGACGCCGGCATTTAAAAGTTTGTTTGACTGCCCAAAGTCGATGTAAAGCGTTGATATTTTATGCCTTGCACTCAATGACGTCAAAATTGAAAACAAACCCGTTGTACAGCGAGTAATGTACAGTATATGAGCCGTCGAGCACACTCTAAAATGGCGGCGTCCAGAAGCATAAAATAAAACTGAGAATGACAGCGTTATTTCTCGAGTACAAGAGCAGATATCGTAAACATAAATATCGATTTCGTAAACATAAACATAACACTTGATTTAAATTTATTTTTTTGACTACAGTTCCCTTTAAAGTTATATTTAGATATATTTTATCAGACAGACGTCCGAGGTTTTAAATTATTGTTGTGTGTTTCTTGTAACAGGACTTGGCAATCAGTCGAAGGACCGGTTAAAGACTCTTATAATTTAGGTAACGTTAATTTTTGCTTCTTCGTTATACGAAAACCATCTACACATCTGTTAATGTGTGTGTAGAATCTTGGTTATTAATTAGAAAAAAACGTAATGTGCATTTCACAAGAGCGTCGCTTATTTTCGACTTGTATACTTCAGGCAACAAAAGTAACTTAATGTTCAACTATCCCCTATTCAGACATACCTATTTTATTTTAAATCGGTATACTATTCCTGATTTTTAAATTGCGTTTGAAATGTCACTTTGGAGTTCATGGGTCAATTGACGTCAATTAAAGTGCCTATGAAACGAAAATTAAGTTTGTCTTATTTAAATGAACTCCGAAAATGAATAGGAATGGTAATTTAGAGCTCTTTCATATTTCACGTCGTTCTTGAGATATTTAGACTTATGTGATATGTAAATGAAACAACCTATGACGTACAGTAAAAACCCGCATAAAAGAACCAGTGTATTAATAACCATCAGCCTGAAATTTAGGCAATTAACCACCCAAAATACAAGAACCACTTCAGGCTGAGACCCTTAACTTTTGTACTTTAGCTGAAGTAGAAAGCATGTTCTAAGGGCAGGTATAGGCAGGTACATACTTAATTTAATATTATTGCAAATGCAAAAACATAATCTGTTGTTTAGTACTCAACGAGGATACAAATTTGGAGGCTTTTAAATAGCAATTATTAGTGTAATACTGTATATTGATTAGAATACAATTTTTTTATTACAGTGGGAAGAAACAACACAAATACTGTAATCTTGCTAACAGGAATGTCTTTCAACCACATGCATGCATTTATTTTGTCAAAACAGCAATCAATTCATAACATAATTCAACTTGCATAAATGTATTAAAAAAACTTACATCAATTGTTTTTGACTAGAAATAAGAACCAGTTAAGAACCAACTCGGCCTGATTTCTCACTAGTGGTTCTTATATAATTGGTACTTGACGTCAAAAATAGTGGTTCTTTTATGCGGGTTTTTACTGTATAGAGCTTTACATATCTTTAGGAAATCAAGATTTAGATTATTAAGATATACATGTACTTGATTTTCTAAAAATGTGTTAAGCTCTTTACGTCATAGGTTATTTAATTTGCATATCACAAAAGTCTAAATACCTCAAGAAGTACGTGAGATATGAAAGAGCTCTAAATTACCATTCCTAATCATTTTCGGAGTTCATTTAAAGGTGGGCTCCCTATAGTTATTTTCTTATTTTTATCGAGCAAACATTGTAAAGGGAAAAATAAGTGAGAAAAAATATATTGAGTCACAACTAGAATATGGTAATTTTATACGAGGACTATAAATGCCAATGATTTAACTCGGGTTAGAATACCTGTGTTGAATTAACCATGGTTTGTATTAAATCTCTCACATTAAACGTTGCATCAAAGAATATTTAATAAACTATATGAAAATGAGTTATCACAAAAACATGGCAGCACTACATCGAATTCATGAAATTATTTACCAAATTCGGGAGGAAATAACCGCCAATTAACTACCGCTAGTCAATGACCACATCAACACAGATTATTTAAACAAACGTGAATTCTGAGTTCGATATGTAAGCACATCCAAAGAGAACCAGGAAGGCAAAGTGGGCCGAAACGAAACCTCACAATATAACTGCTCTTGCAAAGTTTCAAAGAAGTTGACCGTTGGATATACGAGATAATGCTCTTTAAAATAAAATTGGAGGAAAACTTGCACAATTCCAAACGTCATTGTTGCTATGGAAACAACCATATTACTCCTATTTAAGAAAGTTATTAGAAGAAGTATAGTTATTTAACACTTCGAAAGACAATAAATTGCGCTATATAAATTGTGACAGCAAGTAACATGCTCAGATGCAAACAGTGAATTTTTGTTAGTAAACGCTAATAGGGAGCCGCCTTAAGGTGATTCCTCAGTTTTGCATTGCGCACATTTACTGCGCACATCCAATAATCAGTGTTTTTATGGCGATTATGCAACACTTTCAAAAAATTCCTACCATTTTAGGACAATTTAGTGCCAAATCTAACAATGGCCGCTCATGTACTGGTAGGGAAGAGTAATTAAGGGACTAAATCAATTTTTTTTCGAGAACGGTTGCACATGTCTAGCTAGGGTAAACTACTTGATAATGCCGGTTTAAGGCAATAGTTCTTAAAGAAGGTCGGTGACCATAATTTTTCCTTAATAATTCTTTTCTTCTACCACTTTTACGTGTTATAACAGAAACTTAGAGAAAAATAATTTCTAGAACTTACAAAATATTGTAAGCTGTAGAAATGATTCTAATTGCAACGTTTTGGCGCGAAAAGTTGCGAGAGGTCCGTACTGGTGTGATACGGACCTCGTACTCAGCCAATCAAAAGGCTCTATTTTAGTTACGGACCTGAGTTACGGACCTCAAAAAAAATAAACCATGTTTTCTTGTATAAAATTACTAGTTGCGAAAAATAAAAAATTATCTTTGTCAAAAGGTTCAAGAAAAAGTTGTGCAATGCGGTTTTTATTCAACTCGTAAATTGGTCACAATGACGTCACCATACTGAGTAAGAGGTGATCTGCGATAAGCCATATCTTCTAAACAAGGTCGGTGACCCCAACTTTTTTTTTGGTTTTAATATAAGTATGTCAATAACTTTAAGACTGGGAAGTTTCAGCAAATTTTCATTTCGGAAATAATTACTGAGGAATTACCTTAAATACGACAAACTTAATTTTCGTTTCATAGGCACTTTAAGGAACGTTTATGTTTCGTTTGTTCACGTAAATAGTAGATAACATTATATTTAAAAGTAAATTAATAAAATAAAATTAATCACTCGAATATTTAAATATAAAGGCGTGTCATCCAGGGGAGCAGAAACAGAAATTCCTCAGTTGATTTCACGACAATAGTCGACCCATATTAACAGAGGGATAGTTTGACCGAATTTGATCAATTTTTTTGTAGAACAACATTTGCTAAGTTGCACTTAGAAAATTAACGTTCAATTTTAGTCTGTCCAATTGTAGAATTTTTAAATAAAAGTTTTCGAATGACTTTTTTGTTGTGAGGATTTCTTAGATCCGAAGATTCTAATTAATTTTGTAACACGTTAAAATGCCTATATCTATGGTGTGCCATTGGTGCCAAAAATGTAATTCAAATTTTTCGTATAATCTTTTATTTTCAAAACAACTTTGCTATATTTTTGTGTGGATTTTCTATTTGCATAAAGACTTTGCATTTTATTCGGGTTGATTGGTTAATATTCGGGTCGATTTGTTAATATTCGGGTCGATTTTTTATTCGGATCGATTTTTTATTCGGGTCGATTTTTTATTTGGGTCGATTTTTTATTTGGGCCGATTTTTTATTTGGGTCGATTTTTTATTCGGGTCGATTTTCTATTCGGGTCGATCTTTTATTCGGGTCGATTTTTTATTTGGGTCGATTTTTTATTTGGGCCGATTTTTTATTTGGGTCGATTTTTTATTCGGGTCGATTTTTTATTTGGGTCGATTTTTTATTTGGGCCGATTTTTTATTTGGGTCGATTTTTTATTTGGGCCGATTTTTTATTTGGGTCGATTTTTTATTTGGGTCGATTTTTTATTTGGGTCGATTTTTTATTTCGGTTGAGTCTGCGGGATGCTTGGCCAGCGGTTGGCATAAACCGCTGACATGTTTATGCGCGTTTTCAAATGGTGGACATGATGGCGGGAAACTCGCAAATGTGTTCGGAGGTAAATAGAGAATTGGAGAGGCAAATAGTTGAAATAGTAAATGTAATGAAGACGCCGATTTCGACTTGATCAATTGTGGAGAGAAGTTTTTCAACTTACGCAAGTAAATGCTATATGCCAAGATGTGTTGTCGAGCATAAGCAGTCTGCAGTGCCATTGAATATCTTCGACAATGGGAAGAAATGACAACCGATTCGGGTTATAGAACCACTATGCACCGGTCTGGAAGAAGAGGAAGACCAAAATACGACATCTCAAGATGCCAGGTCCCTTGAAGCCATTAAGAAGGAAGTATTCTAACTGGCATCTTGAGAGTTGAGATGTCGTATTTTGGTCTTCCTCTTCTTCCAGACCGGTGCATAGTGGTTCTATAACCCGAATCGGTTGTCATTTCTTCCCATTGTCGAAGATATTCAATGGCACTGCTTATGCTCGGCAACACAGTTGAAAAACTTCTCTCCACAATTGATCAAGTCGACGATGGACAAAATCGGCGTCTTCAGCAGTGAATTCTCTATGATTGTTATCAAGTACATTTACTATTTCAACTATTTGCCTCTCCAATTCTCTATGGGTTTGACTACATCACGGGCGTTCGTTGCGGGTAACATCGATATATTTAGTCAGCGGACAACTTCGTTTCTTCGTAATCTTTTCGTGGCCGATTCGTATCCTGCACATTTCAATCAATCACTCTCAAGGTGATTCATTAATTTCATCCTTATGCCATTTAAGATCATGAAATCTTAAATGGCATAAGGATTTATCATTCTCATGAATCAGAGGCCACGGAAGCACCTAAAAGTGGGCACTGACACCTTGGTTATTTTCAAAATAATTGTATAATTTAAAACGTCGTATGGTTGTAACAGTTAGTACCTGTATACATTTCTACAGCAATGTCATACTTCTACGAAAAAGGGTACATTAATTCTTCCCAGCATAGGCAATATGCCGCAGTAAAGTAAACCTTAACCGCCACATGCCACATTTATAAAAAGGGCATTTTTATTTCAGAAAAAGAGCCCATTTTCTAAATTTTGAAAAAAAGTGGGGCATCTGCCACCAGTGTCCCCTGGTTCCGCTGCCTCAACCCGCCTTAAGTGTCTTCCTAACCCTAACCCCACCTGTTTTTTAATCCACTTCTAAATTTTTTTACAAATAGTCGTATTTAAAACAATCCACGGACTCGTTGTACGAAAGAAAACGAAGTTGACCGCTGACCAAACATATCGATGTCACCAGCAACGAACGCCCGTGATGTAGTCAGACCCATTCTCTATTTACCTCCGAACACATTTGCGAGTTTCCCGCCATCATGTCCACCATTTGAAAACGCGCATAAACATGTCAGCGGTTTATGCCAACCGCTGGCCAAGCATCCCGCAGACTCAACCCAAATAAAAAATCGACCCAAATAAAAAATCGACCCGAATAAAAAATCGACCCGAATAAAAAATCGACCCAAATAAAAAATCGACCCAAATAAAAAATCGACCGGAATAAAAAATCGACCCAAATAAAAAATCGACCCAAATAAAAAATCGACCCGAATAAAAAATCGACCCAAATAAAAAATCGACCCAAATAAAAAATCGATCCGAATAAAAAATCGACCAGAATAAAAAATCGACCCAAATAAAAAATCGATCCGAATAAAAAATCGACCAGAATAAAAAATCGACCCGAATATTAACAAATCGACCCGAATAAAATGCAAAGTCTTATGCAAATAGAAAATCCACACAAAAATATAGCAAATATGTTTTGAAAAAAAAAAGATTATACGAAAAATTTGAATCACATTTTTGGCACCAATGGCATACCATATATATCTCATGTTTTTTTTTATATATTTATAGTTTTGGCACTTTCTTGTAAAACTTTCTTAAAGTGTCTATCACCCTAATGTACTTATTTTTGCTGCGCAGTGAGCGTAGCGAGCGTAGCAGCGATTCATAATTCAAGGCGCAAAAAATCTTGACTCGATTTTCAACCACAATCCTTTGCGTTATCAACCACGATCCGTTGCACAGCCCATATAAAATCTTTTGCACGTGAATCGGGATTCTCTTTCACACTTCGTCGATCGCAAAGCTTAAACTTTAGATGAGTGAGTTCAATTTCTAACTTGAAATATACGAAAACCATTTTCTTTCATCTATCTAAAACAATCACAACTATATACCAGTTGTTTTCGCGTGTGTGGGTTTCAGATTTCTCGCTCCGGCTGTATTAAATACAGACATGATTTCTATTAAATCAAGTGAGTCTCCCATTCCGATCTATGGCTTAATTGCTCAATATATCTATCTATATAAAATTACGATAAAATTACAATAATGTGTTTATGTATTCTACCGCACAATTCTACCGCATATATGTTTAGATTCGCCGGAGACGACTAATATCGTATTTGTCTATCGCCTCGTGTCTCGACCAACAATTCGAAACAGCATTGAATTTCTGTTTTGTGTCTCTCTGCCTCGTGTCATCAGAAATTCGAAACCATGTCCATACGCGTAACAACTGTGAGGGGGTCATTATAAACAGATTCACTTAGTCATATCCAATAATTTCAATATTTTGTTAGCCATTGGCAGTTTACCGTTATCATTCAGTTCTCATTAAATACACACACACAATTGCGCTCAATTCCCCTTTCATTCTCCACTTTGCCTTAATTAAATCCACCCAAAAATAACCTCAGGATACCCCCTTCTGTTGCCTTGCTCGGGCTCAGGTCTCGACATCCGGTTGTTCTCACAACTTTCCGCAGCACTTACTACCAATTGGTAACCTAGTTTATAAACATATATGAGGCAAATAGTTGAACAGTGCAATATTTTTTTTGATTTGATCTTTCCTTCGATACTTTACTTTGACGTCAGGGATTTAGCTTTCATTCCTGCCTTCCGTGTGTGGCACAATTTATTATTATAACCAAACTGCAATTTGTTCATGCTAACTAATTTCGAATTAAAACCAATTTTGCCGCTATAACTTTAGGCGAAAATCCTCAGTACAAGCTGGAGTTGAAAGTTACTGACCAAAAACCAGTCGTATGGATACTTTTGACAAGACATATAACGGACCGGGTAAGTAAAGTGAAGTCAGTGAAGATGAGAGCTAAACTATTTTTAGATTATACATGTATTAATTTTTACTCTTCTTTTTATGCTATTCCTTCGCTTATTTTTGGGATATTAAAACATAGTTAGATATCAGGCATAGTTTGACGCTACTCTGGCTTTAAAAAGTTTTTTGAACGTAACTTTAAAAGTTACTGTCCATGACCCAACGTTTCGACACTCCAATCTCGTGTATTCATCAGGGGTGATCGTTGTAAAGTTAGGATTTATACCCTCATAGAACCGATGATGACGTTATCTATTAACAAGATGCAAATAAGCTTCTGGTAATAAACCACCGTCATCGCGATTCAATGGGGCGTGGACGCTATTGATATGCCAAGCCTCCAGACAACGTCTCTGATGGTACCACTAATAGTGGTAATAATTTTGGAATTGTGCTCCGACAAAGCAGAATTTTCCTTTTTTGAAAAGAAAACGCCTTTCGGTGCGTTTAGTCTGACCGATGTACTTGATCACAGTCATTGCACGGAATGGAATAAATAGCGTCTTTCCTCTGTTCCTTCGCAATACGATCCTTACGTTTTGCAAAAATATGACCCAACGTCAAGAGAGGTTTTTGAGCAACTTTTACGTTGAAGCTACCTAAGATTCTTTTAATTGGTTCCGTAATCCGTTGAATATACGGAACAACCGCAAAACTCATCACCGAACTTTCGTTCTCAGAGTTTGTGCGTGGTTGTGTAGCTGCAGGTTTTAAAGCGTCGAATACATGTTTTCGCTCACTTTCCCTTGATCAGAACTAGATGGTATGCCTTGAGCTCTCAAAAACAAAGTTCTAGGAACGGACTTCTTATGGAATATGGGGTGGTGAGAATCAAATGAAAGATATTTGTCAGTGTGTGTTGGTTTTCGGTATACAGCAGTTTCTAATTCCCGTGGTCTGTTCGTTTGACGACTGAATCCAAAAATGATAAACATTCATTCTTTTCACGTTCTACTGTGAATTGAATTGAAGGATCTATTCAGTTCAAGTGGTTCAAAAGAATTTCCACTTCATTCTTGGATACCGCGGAAATGATCATCATCGACGTATCGTTTCCAAAACAAAGGCTTCATCTTCCATCAATAAATTTAGCAATCACAGCAGAAACGGGTGAACCCATGACTGTGCCAAAAACCTGTTGATTGTAAGTGCCGTCGTACACAAAACTAGTTGTGTTTAGACAAAAAGTCAAGAATTCTATTAGATCCTCAACAGGCAACGATGTCTGTCTTAGTCTATTGTCGGCAATTGTAATAGTAAGATCAACTGGTATTTTGGTGAAAAGAGAAACGACGTCAAACGATACCAATTCATCATCGGTATTAATAGTAACACTCTTAATAAAATCTTAATAAAATTTAAAAAAATATATAATAATTTTTTACTGTGTTCTCCGATTTCCCAACAATTGGTGACAAAACCTGTGCCAAATGACTCGATATACCATAAGTCGAAGAATTGATTGAATGAGACAATAGGTCTCAAAGGAATTCCCGTTTTGTGAATTTTTGGTAAGCCGTAAAATCGTGCAGGAGATTGCCCATCACTGCTATATATATTTTCTTCATATGCAAACTCGCCGATCTTACCAGCTTTTTTCAAATCAAGTAATATTTTGTTTAACTTTCTTTGAAATTTACTAGTCGGATCAGATGGCAGAATAGAATAGGTGTTTCTATCATTAAGCAACAATAAGGCTTTCTCGTGATATTGGCTTTTGTCCATAACCACAACACAATTACCTTTATCTGCTGATAGAAAGTTATAGAAGTGATGGGCTATCTCCACGATTTTACGGCTTAGCAAAAATTCACAAAACGGGAATTCCTTTGAGACCTATTGTCTCATTCATAAATTCTCCAACTTATGGTATATCAAGTCATTTGGCACAGGTTTTGTCACCAATTGTTGGAAAATCGGAGAGAACAGTCAAACATTCCCTTGAATTTGCGGATTTTATTAAGAGTATTACTCTTAATACCGATGATGAATTGGTATCGTTTGACGTCGTTTCTCTTTTCACCAAAATACCAGTCGATCTTGCTATCACAATTGCCGACAATAGACTAAGACAGGATGTTACTTTAGATCAAAGAACATCGTTGCCGGTTGAGGATCTAATAGAACTCTTGACTTTTTGTCAGTAGTATAGAAAGTGGGGCTACCAGCGCATTTTTCCATTTTTCATGTCTCAACTTTTTTTTCTCTGGTGAACGCAGCACTTTTTCCGTTTTTGTATTCCACATATAATTTTCGAGCAAATATGTGGAATCCAAAAACGGAAAAAGTGCTTATTTCTCCAGAGAAGTTGAGACATTCAAATGGAAAAAGTTCGCTGTTAACCCCACTTTCGAGACTACTAATAGACGATGTGTCGCGTAGTTTGGGGAGCCAGAGACGTGTCTCAGCTAGTAGGCTACAGAGTGAGGTGTCTGGACGTGGCGCTGCTGTGGGTGGGGGTGTCGCTCGTAACAAGACTATGTCAAGTAATATTACACATGATCCTTGTATGGGCTTTATTTCAAGTCATGAGTTGAGTGGGGCTCATGATTCGAAAAGGTCTAAGGACTTAGCTATATTAAATAATAAAACGACTCTTATGAAAAGGTCTGAACGTAAACGTAACCCTATTGTGGGTGGTGATGTCGCTCGTAGTGGTACACTATCGAGTGGTGGTGCACGTGATCCTGCTATAGGTTCTGGTAATTTAGTTATACCGAATATTAAGATGAGTTTTCTAGAGAAGATGTCTGGCTATCTAGCTGATGCTAAAGCATTAGGGTATAAGTGGATGGACCTTATTAGAAGAGGATCTAGAGAGAACGTCATTAGTAGAGTCACCAGAGTTAGGGAGGTCAGAGAAGTTCGAAAGGCTAGACGTGATCTTAGACGATATGTGAGGAGGTCACGACTAAGTCAGGAGGCCTCAGACAAAGAGTACAAGAGAATCACTAGTCTTGTTGCTGAGGTGAAACCTCCTACTATTGTACAAAGGAGAGTTGCTCTCAAAGGGTATACCAAATCGTATAGTGTTGAGGTGGTCTACAAAAAGGACCCACTAAAACAACTAGTCAAGACTAGAGGAGTAGTGGGCTCAACTTTACAGAGAGAGTTAGAAAGACTGAAAGGTTTAAAGTTTTCTGAGACATTGAAAGTAACTCTAGAGAAAGAGATTGGTGACGGTGAGTCTGTGATTAAGACAGCCTTCTTTAATAGTGTGGTTAAAACAGTGGTTAGTAGTGTTGATATTAGTGGGACTACGAGACAAGCTAGTGAGGAGATAGTAAATCGTATAGCTGTATGGTTGTCAGAAGGGTCTGGGTGGGTTGTAGACAGTGTTAGTGATCACTTTATTAATGTGGTAGTGTATAAGCCTCTTAAAGGATCGAGTTATATTGAGCTACCATTAGAGTTGAGGAACGCGTCGAAAGGTTTGATTAATATAAAGAACAACGATGACAAGCGTTTTATGTGGTGCCATGTGTTGCATAAGTGTCCTGTAGGAAAGGATCCACAGAGAGTGTCGAAGCATAAGAAGAACGTGGGTTCTGTAAATTATGACGGAGTGAGATTTCCAGTGGATACGAAACAGTATAACAAGATTGAGAGGCAGAACGGTATTAGCATCAGCGTGTTTGGGTACGAGGACAAGCAGCCATTTCCTATCTACGTTTCTGAGGAGAAGTGCGAGGATCATATGGACCTGCTGCTAATAACGAATGGTGTCAAACGACACTACGTGTACATCAAAGACTTTGGTAGGTTTATGTGCGGTCAGTCTAAACACAAGTGTCGCAAGAATTTCTGTAGATACTGTCTTCAATGTTTTACTACCAATGAGATTCTAGAGAATCATAAGGAGGTTTGTATGGTGGTAAATGGTAAGCAAGCGATCAAGATGCCAGATGAAGAGGACAGCACTCTTGAGTATGAAAACTTTCATAAACAATTAGAGGTACCATTCGTAATATACGCAGACTTCGAGGCTATCACAGAGAAGGTCGACAACGTGACACCACTCACAGGATCGTACACTAGCAAGTACCAAAGACACACGGACTGTGGGTATGGGTACAAAGTAGTGTGTTGTTATGATGATAAATATAGTAAACCAGTAGAGATGTTTCGAGGTAAGAACGCGGTTAGGAAGTTCATGAAAAAGATGTTAGAGGAGGTTAAATACTGTAAGAAAGTCAGAAAGGAGCATTTTAATGAGGACATGGTGTTGACCAGAGCTGATAAGGTTAACTTCAAGGAAGCGACTAAATGTCATATTTGTGATAGGAAATATAAAAGGGGACAAATGAGAGTTAGAGATCATTGTCATATCACTGGTAAATATAGAGGTTCAGCGCATCAGTTATGTAATAGGAACTATAGACTGACTGATAAGATACCTGTCATATTTCACAATCTAAGAGGGTATGATAAGGTCAGAAAATCAACGTCATACCAAATAATATGGAGAAATATATGGCATTCATGTTAGGTAAACATCTAGTATTTCTAGATAGTTTCCAATTCATGAGCTCTAGTCTAGCCAACCTAGTGAACAACCTACCAAAGGAATGTCTCAAGTACACGTCTGAACTATTTCAAGGTGAGGAGCTAGAGTTGGTGTCGCGAAAAGGTGTGTACCCATATGACTATATGGATAGTTTCGATAAGTTTAACGAACTTGAGTTGCCATCAAAGGAGAGTTTCTACAGCATCCTAAACGACGAGCATGTGTCAGACACAGACTACGAGCACGCTCAAGAAGTGTGGGAGACAATGGGTGTGGAGAATATGGGTGAGTACCACGACCTATACCTAAAGTCTGACGTATTACTACTGGCTGACGTGTTCGAGAACTTTAGAAGAACGTGCAAGCAGTACTACCAATTAGATCCTTGTCATTACTTCACGTCACCTGGACTATCGTGGGACGCTGCTCTAAAGATGACAGGAGTGGAGCTAGAGTTGATGACTAACATTGATATGTTTCAGTTTATCGAGAAAGGAATGCGGGGTGGTGTCTCCTGTATAACGCATAGACATGGAGAAGCTAATAACAAATACATGAAGGGGTATGATAGTAGTAAACCATCGAAACATATCGTATACTTAGATGCGAATAACCTTTATGGTTGGGCTATGTGTCAGTATCTACCGACTGGTGGGTTTGAGTGGGTCGAAGGTTTTGACATCAACAATCTAGATAAATATAACAACGACTCAGACAAGGGGTTGATACTCGAGGTTGATTTAGAGTATCCAGAGGAGTTGCACGATCTTCACAACGACTATCCTTTAGCCCCTGAGAGGATGAAAGTGAGTAGTGATATGTTGTCAAACTATTGTAAGACAATCCAAAACAAGTTTAAGATATCTGTAGGAGAGGTTGCAAAACTTATACCTAACCTAAACGATAAGAGTAAGTACGTCGTTCACTATAGAAACCTACAATTATACAAGAGTTTGGGAATGAAGGTTAAGAAGGTGCGTAGAGTACTTCAATTCGATCAGTCACCATGGCTCAAACAATATATCGACTTTAATACGGACAAGAGAACCCAAGCAAAGAATGACTTTGAGAAAGACTTTTTCAAGCTTATGAATAATAGTGTGTTTGGAAAGACTATGGAGAATCTACGAAAGCGTGTGAATGTGGAGTTAGTAACAGACGAGGAAAAACTGAAGAAACTAACGTCAAAACCAACCTTTGTAAGCAGTAAAATATTTGACAATAACTTGGTAGCAGTTCACAAGATCAAAGAGATACTAACTCTAAATAGACCAGCATACGTAGGTATGTGTATTCTAGACTTATCAAAGACATTGATGTACGACTTCCACTACAGTAACATTAAAAAGAAATATGGCAACAAAGCCAAATTACTATTCACAGACACGGATAGTCTAATGTATGAGATTGAGACGGCGGATGTGTACAAAGACATGTACGCTAACAAAGAAGTGTTCGACTTTAGTGGATATGACAAGTCATCTCCTTACTTCGACCTAACTAACAAGAAGGTTATTGGTAAAATGAAGGATCCCCATCGTTGAGTTCGTTGGTTTAAGGTCGAAAATGTATAGTTACGTGAAAGAGGACGGAAAAGGTGGGAAGACTGCTAAAGGTATCAAGAAGAGTACCATTAGAAACAACATAAGACATGACAACTATAAAAGTGTCCTAACAAATGGTGAGCAAATGTCTCACATAATTAAAACTATTCGCAGCAAGAGCCACCCACTAGGAAGCTATGAAATAAATAAGATATCCTTAAGCTGCTTTGACGACAAGCGACATATACTACCAGACGGTGTATCTAGCTATGCGTATGGACATTACAAAATAGTCCAGAACTAGCTGTCTAAATTTCTAAAATGTTTTTTAGTCTTGATGTGTTTATATTTAGAGGTCACCTGGTATGACTGGTCGCATGTCTCACACACCCACTTATGAGTTCTCATCCACTCTTTGGTTTGCGCTCTGGCTGCTACATAAAGCTTCTTCTTTGGTTTGGTAAATTTTTGGTCTTGCCATTATATATTACTATATATTTTGTTTACCCACTCGTTGTAGTATGGATCTCCTCTCCCATCCCAACCTAGATCCTTGTATACTACACTATACAGGTTATACTCGAATCGCACCTTGACCTTACCAGGTTTGAGGTCGTTAAGACTACCTCTCAACTCTATACCTCTTCTAGAGCATATTCTTATGACATAGAAAATATATTTCGATATATTCTTGACAATCAACTTGTTTCTTTTAAGAGACCATAGTATTTTTACAAAATCACTGACAACTGTTGGTATGTCACTCTCGTTAACTAGTCTTTTACTAGTCAACATTCTTTCTAACCACTTACTGTAACTATGAGCCGATTTCTTGTACATCCAAATGTTAGGTACAAAGTTCCTCACGCGTCCGTAGGTAGTCTCTCCACACTTGTTACAACTAAATACACCATCTTCGATTTGGGTTCTGTGGTTACTACACTCGTAACAGTATGTGGTGTCGTACCACTTTTTTGGTGTCGTGTCCCTACTTCCGTTCTTGATCTCGCCCAATGTGTACCCTAACGTAGTACCACTCCACTTTTTTGGTGTCTCAATCTCATCCAATGTATACCCAGCATAGAACATTCTCATTGTACGTTCGTCAACCATCTAAGTTACTATACTATATATATCTTTAGACTATAGTGTAGTAACTTCGTGGTTGTCGGTTAGTGTCTCCCACTCACACTTTATTGCCGTGACCTGTTTTAGAGCGTCTGACAGTAACTGTTCCAACTCTTCTATCTGACGAGTTTGGTAAAAGAGTGTCTCTGTCAAGTTACGCTTTTTATCAAATTCCATAGCCATCTCCTTCAGAGTTTTAGCGCTCATTTCTATAATACTCTATATATTAAGTAACCTAAAGGTAGCCCAACAACTCCAACGAATACCATTTGATATTCTTTCATCTCATCTGAAGGTTTGTAGTAGTCTGACAACTCAGGCTCTTTACTAAATGTCTTCCCATCATACTGTATCGTCAGTACTTGTCTTAGTTGATCCAGAGCGTGGTTCGTGTCGTTTATGTCTGCGTTAGCATCTGACAGTTGTTGTCTTAGCTCCTGAATTTTGTCTCTCTGACGAATCTCGTTCTCGTAGAACTTTTCTTTCGCTCTTGCGAGACTTTCCAATGCTTTGTTGTGTCTCTTTATCTCTGTCTCGTAGCCGGTGTGGTTTAGCTTGCTGAATATGAATCCAGCTCCTGCGGATGCTATAGCGTTGAACAAACCACCCGCTATCACACTAGCCATTATGTATTACGTTAGATTATTTTGAGAACGGGTCAATAGGTAGGTATTTCTTGCTCTGCGCCCACTTAACGAGTAGCGTTGAAACGCCTACAGCAGTCGCTAACTTGAGGGTGCCCTTCACTGATTCGGGGGTACCCATGAACGGTTCTTTTAGTACTTTCTTTGATGCCATGGATACAGCTACGGCTCCAGCAGTCACAAGGGCTGCGTCGTATAGCTCGTTCATCAGTTCTTTTCTATCTATTGACGCCATATATTATACGATATGTTTTAATCGAGGCTGTCGAGTTTACGTGATGGTTTTATAACAACGGTCTTAGGCTCTTCGGTCACTACTTGTTTGTCTTGCCTCATCGTGTAATACAGTGAACCAGCGGCTATTACCACTCCTATAGTACCTATGATGTATCCGTAGTTGAAACTATCGTCCTCACTTATCACTCTCTCTCTCATCTTCCTCTCTTTAGCTGCTTTAGATATAGCAGCCAACCGTTTGCCTGCCTCTACTCTCTTAGGGTCTTTGACCTTTGTTGTCGACGTTATAATAGGTACGGACTCGTTGTCAGTCATCTATATTATACGTGATATCTCGTCACAGACCGTCTCACAGTCATCTCACAGATTATCTCACAGATCATCTAACAGGTCGTCTCACAGTCATTTCACAGATAGAGTATTCGGTGAAAGTATCTTTGGTGATTAGACAGTGTGGTTTCACTCTTAAATCTCCTATTGCAGTACTCACACAGAACTCTGGAGTCTCTCATATATGTCTCTATGAAATGTATTATCTCATGTTGGTCTGAGGATAGTAATGTGTTGTACCCTTGTGATCTTAGTCTCCTTAATACCCTCAACTGGTTATTCCTAATAACCCCATTACCTTTCGGTGTTTTGAACTCTATAGCAAAACCATTGTATCTCTTATGTAGTTGTGGAACTATCAAATCTGGTTGCCCACCACTGTAACCCTTCTTCCATCCATCTATTCTTTTAGTAGGTGTGTCTTGATACTCTCCCAACCCTGGGATGACTATTGTTGGATGATACTCTCTAATATATTTAATTATATCATAATGCAAGTCTGTCTCGTTCATTATTGATAACTGGTTGCATTGTATGTACTGACCCGTCTTTCTAATAGACGGTAGGACTTCTGTGAATACCCACTCTTGAAACCTCTTAGCTGACTTCAATCTCGACGAAAATATTAGAGCGTAGACTCCTGGTTCTGATATATAGACAGTATGTGATTGTGTGTTTAAAGGGAGGCTATTGTATAGCCCCCCTTGTATCGCACTAAGTGTCGTCTTATATTTATCACCAATATTTATCCTAATGGATTGTCTTGTATTATTGTAACCCAATGCTGCCGCCACCTCTTTTCCGTGGAACCATATACTATCTCCATCTTTAATAGTCGTGACTGACTTGTTCTCAAAACTAAATACTTTGGTTAGACTCATCACCTATACTATACCGTATGTTTTATTTTAGGGTTCAAAGTAGCAGTTCTTTTAAGAAAGCAACCGCTTAGCACAAACACACGATCTGACCAACACTCCGTTTTAGGGTGTTGGTCAAAACGAGCTAATTGATGGTAATACTTCTGAGCACCTACTTTTGGAACTTGTCGACTGACACACCACTGGTTCTTATGTGTAGACCTGTGTTTAGAGGGGGGTCGGGATCGGACCCCCCTTATGTCTCGTATATTTTACTGTACCTTTTCACCATTCCATTGATTGGTGGGCATAAGTCAGTCACATTATCGTCCAACACTTTAACGTCTGAGAGAAACGTTGACTCGTTGTAAGGAAGACCTCTAAGATACGATCTTAGTTGTGTCAGTATCTTTTTGTAGCTAGTGTGCGCGAACTTGCAATGCTCCACTCTACTCGTCAGATTGGATTTAGCTAAGTAGCCTTGGATGATCACACCAGGACCACTAATACAAGCAATGATTAGAGGGTTAGCGGTTATCGATCCAGCTATAATCCCTACTGTCGTTAACCCTATGCTAGTCATGTTTAACGATAGTTTAACTTTCTTCAACCTCTTGTATTTCCATTTATAACAGGCTTCTAGTTTGTGGTAGTACGCGTACAAGCGTTTGAGCTCTAGCGTCTCTTCCTCTGACATACCCTTTGATATGTGATTGAAATCAACAACTGACTTCTTCCTCATATATCTTAATTCACATTATGTTCCTCCATCATATCTCTACCAACTAATATTATGTCTCGGCTCGCTATGTAACCAGAGACAATCCTCACACCGTAGAACTCTATCAAAGACGGGTACTTATAAGGTGCGAGTGGTATTCTTGGTCGATGCACTCCAAAAATCGTTACGTAAGGAGACCCTATCTTTTTGTAATTAGCTGTGAAGTCTGAGTCTGTTGATCTTATGTTGTTCACCTTAACGTAGGAGTTACCCATCCGCCAATGTATTGATATCATATGTCTCTTGGTGGTGTCTATGTTATTTGGGATTGTACACGTGTACTCCTTTGCTGGAGAGCCTTCACCATATGATAACTTATCATTTTCACCTCCTTTGTACCCTATGTATTTGTCCCACGATCCATCATCGTTTGAGATAATCGCCTCCCAATCTTTCGTAGAAACCCTCGTGACTAACCTCACTACCATAAAAACGGATATGTCACAGTATTGCATACGTGGACAGTTAAAATGCACTCCAGCTTCAAACGGAATTGGAGTTAGCTCGGGGGATAGGAAGCTATGACCATTGTTAACACCAATAATAGGACCATACGTTGGATCGTATTGTACTAACATGTTCGTTTTATCTCTAATGGTTTTCACTTTATTTGTTCCATTGTGGTATTCCACCATACTCACAGCGTGCTTCGTGACGTTAAAATCAAATAGAACGTTATGGGACTGCGTTCTAAAGTATTGCGATAAGTATACGGACTCCAACACTTTTTTACTGATAGCATCCAAATCATCTTCTGGATCTGCTATGTTTTTGAGTGCCCTGAACGCCATATCTATATCTCCAGACATCCTCCCACCGCTAACGCTTAACTTAGGGTCACTGTCTAGATGTCTCTTCGCTCTTCTTAATATTTTGTCGCTCTCGTAGTCTCTGTCCTCAAATCCATAACTTAGACTCATTATGTTATAACATATATTTGCTTACTAAATAGCCAGACACAGCCGAAACCACTAGAACTAGCCCCAACTCTGTCGTGTTGTCACCTGGTGTCACCTTTGGTGGTTTACCAAGTGTCTCCAGGTGCTCTCCACCTTCCTGGTGTGTCACGTTTGGTGTCGTCAGACGATGCGTCACCTTTGGCTTATCAAGTGTCTCCAGATGCTCTCCACCTTCTTGGTGTACTTTCTTAACCTCCGTCGTTTCTGTGTAGTTTAACCCACTATTCACTCCAAACTTCATACTCTGTGTAGCAGTCTTCAATAGGTTGTTGTACCCAGCGATTTTGCTCTTGAGGATTACAACGTTACTTGGCATTAACCACGTAGACGGTGATAGCGCAAGATTTTGGACAACGTTAGTGTCTCTAATCGACTTGTTCATGTTGAGAATCCACGTTGACACGTCGTAGTTTATAACACTATCCTCCACCAACTTTCGGAACTCTTGTTGGGTCTCTAGACTGCCTGCGGAATCACCAACGACTGACACACGTGCACCTAGCTTGTGCACCAAGTGTAGAGTAAACAAAGGCCTCTATGGACTGATTTAGATATTGTCTCCCAATGTTGGTGAGACCATTCGACATCAGAGGAACGTATCGTTTGTAGTCGTTCTTAACATCGTTAATCGTGAAGACTCTCTCCTCACCTGTTGTACCATCAGCAAGGACTTTACCCTGGTAGTAATGTTTTCTAGGAATCTTGTCTGTCTTACCATACAATTCTTCAGCACCAAACTCTCTACTTATCGATCTCATACTCTCACCACCTTCCATCCTTCTGAGAAGTCTTCTAATGGTAAAGTACAGATGAAACCTCATTACACTCGTGATAACAGGGTGGACTTCTTGCGAGGGTGATAAGTGTTGTAACGACACTCCACAACAGAAACTTGCACAATACGTTGCAAACACGACCCTATAGTAGCTCTCGTTGTCGTCCCACTTTGACTTTGTCTTTGACGTGGTGATTTGTAATATTGGTAACTTTGAGATAAAGTAGCTCTTTTGGTTAACGAAGACTCTAAAGTTATTCACTGGGTAGTTCAACACGTTTTCCGTCGGATAACCATCCCAAAGTCCCCAGTGGTTCTTACGACCTTTCGGTAATGGTTGGATAGTTCCACCAGATAGCCATATTTTTGGAAACTTGTCGTCGTGACCTTTTGGAGACTTGTTGTTGTGTAACCAAACCCACATACTCTTGTCATTTTTGAAGGTATCACTAGTTATGTTAGTGCTTACGATGTCGTTGTTTCTAAAATATATGTCAACGCCATTAACCTCACCATCTTGTGAGACAGTTGGATCGAACTTGAACTTGCTCAAAGTGATGTGAGGATACTTTTTCACTAGATTCAGCTTAGCCACGCGTACGGCGTTAGCTATCTCTTTTTGGTTAACTATCATTGGTTTGTTTATCGTTAGATACTTAGTATACTCCGGGTTACTCTTAAACCTACTTGAGTCTATCGAAACGTCACCAATATTAGTTTTTGTCACGAAGAATATATGTATATGCATATTGTCGTCAACATCAAGAAAAAACCTATTCTTGTCAGCATAAGGATACTTTCTTTTGAACGCATCCATCATAACATACCGTACGTTATATGAGAGTGGTAGTATTGATTAGTGGTTCAACGAAAACTGTAGACCTACCAGAGTCAATTCTAGCAACTAACTCAGACCCTCACTTACTAGTGAAGAGGGCAACCATCTTTTGGGACTCGTTAACGTAACTCGTTAACGTAACCACAGCCAACAGTAAGATAACTTATAACAGTAATAACCACGTTTTTAGTCCTGGGTACCACACCTTTAAAATGATCGCCGACGACTTGAAAGAGTTAGGAGACGTTAAGCTAGTGGCTAACAGATACGACTCGACGTGTACGATAACAACTGATCAACAAATAGAACTGTTCAAATTTGGACAACTTTTAGGATTTGACGAAAACACTACAATAGCCACCACAAAAACCAGTCCTAACGTTGTGAACGTTAACAGAGGACTGAAATACATACAAGTAACATCTAATATTGTGGACAGATCTAAGAACATAGTTAATGGTAGCAAAAGCGATTGTATCGCAGTACTGCCAATAACTAGCGCACAGACATTAAAGGGCTCTGTACAACATTTCTCTGGTGTTGGGTCAAAAATCCTGATAAACAAAGGAGTCATCAACCAACTAGAGTTCAAGATAACAGATCAGGACGATATCAGTATTAACGTTGGCGAGGTGCTGTTAGATTTACACATCATGTAGTGTATATGGACGTAGAGCAAGAACTAAGAGGTATTTACTACAACCCATCAACTGGTTACCAGTCTGCTGAAAGACTGTACCAAAGAGCGTTGGAAGACGGCCTAAACGTTAGTAGGACAATGATAAAGGACTGGCTAAAATCCCAAGACACATACACTAGGTACAAACCAGTTGTTAAGAAACACAAGTTTAGACAAACGTTTGTTGACTATCTGGGTGAGCAGATACAGATGGACTTGGTCGATATGGGTAAGTACAAGCGTGAGAACAACGGGTACTACTGGATACTAACAGCCACTGAGATCCTTAGTAGGTATGCGTTTACCATACCTGTCTACAGGAAAGACACAGAAAACATGACTAAGGCTGTTGCAAAGTTATTGGAGAAGGCTAAGGTTAGATTTGGCGAGTATCCGAAGCTGGTTCAGTTTGACGATGGTAAGGAATTCTACAACGTTGGCGTGAGGGATCTATTGGAGAAACACGACGTTAAGTACTTCAGCAGGAACTCTGATAAAAAGGCAGCAGTCGTGGAACGGTTTAACAGAACACTCAAGACGTCTATGTGGAAGTACTTCTACAGTAAAGGAACGTACAAGTGGATTGACATTTTAGACCAACTCGTTGAAAATTACAATAATACCAAACACAGTACTATTCTAATGAAACCTAAAGACGTTAACAAGAAAAACGAAAACAAAGTATGGACGACATTGTTTGGACACCATTTCGGTGGGTGCCCACTACCAAAGTTTAAAGTAGGTGAAACTGTCAGGATATCAAAGTACAAGAGCATATTCACAAAAGGGTATGAGGCTAACTTCACTGAGGAGCTATTCAAAGTGTTGAAAGTTATACGTGGCGACCCTAACACGTACGAGATAGAGGACCATGAAGGGGAACCTATCATCGGTAAGTTTTATGAGGAAGAGTTGTCGGCCGTTGATAAAAAAGACGATGTATATAAAGTTGAGAAGATACTAAAGAGAAAGAAGGTGGGAGGTAAAAAGATGGTTTTAGTCAAGTGGCTCGGTTATGGCAGTAAACACAACTCATGGATACTAGAGAGTGATATTCAAAACATTGAGTAGTATATAATGGCTGAAGGAGGGTTCGATGAAATCGAAATGCAAGATCGTAACGATTTTGAGAAGTATACGGACGAGGAGTTAGAAAGCGAAGTCACCCGACTCGATGCTATAATCGCAGAACACGGGACAACACAAGAACTTAGTGGTATACGTAACAGAATCATCAGGGTGAAACGAGAGATAGAGACTAGAGTCATAGAACGCAGAGTACAAGACAGATATACGGAGACATCATTCATAGACAATGACGATGGAACAGTGTCAATAACTACCAAAGGCAGCGGCGTCACCACTGAAGCCTCAAGAGTAGTGTTTGCTGAACCAGAGTCGTATGGTGACGTCCACGACGTGAGCTTTGATTTAGCTTTTGAAGAGGTGAGCGAAATTGAAAGAAGGCTGGGTGAACTAAACACACTCAACAAACAGTTGGTAGAAAATGGTATAAAAAGAACCAAGCTAATAGATACAAAAATACGTAAATTGTATAAAAAAGGACTTAGTCGTGACGATGTGTCAAGGAATATAGTCAACAGGTCATATGTGACAACTACAGGGTCTATTCTTTTTAAACCGATAAACAAAGACGGTGTATATTTGAAACCCAAACTAATACTAAAACCTGGAAAAAGTGGTTTGATCTACAGTAAAGACGATAGAAGTAAAAGTGCGATTGAGCAGTTTAAGCAGTTAGTTGAACAAATCCCTGGCACCTCAACAACAACAACAACAACAACAACAACTAACGTTAGAACAGAAAATGAAGACACCGCAGTTTCAAGTGACTTCTCAGTAATTAAAACATCGGTGAACTACGATAACGTATTTGGGTTAACAGAAGAAGAGAATCGTGATCTACGAGGTGTCCTAGACCCAAGTGATACAATCGATCCAGACACTAGACCACAATTTCTAAGAGCGCAAGCCGATTATTTTCAGGACGCTATTAATAAGACTACAAACTTTATGAATAGAGAGGAAGTCAGTTCCAGAAAGATGATCGAGTTGTACGAACGATTGATAGGTCTCGAGACAGCTAAGGACAGAACCTTAGAACAATTGGAACGTGAGACTGTTAGGGAGCGACAAGAAGAGGACATCACTCGGTTACAAAAAATAAAGGAGTGGTTTAGAGAAAATTGGTTAGGCGCTTCGGCTTTAGGAATAACCATAGCCTCTTTCATCACCACGATTATAATATCCGCTAGAAGCGTTGTTTTCAAAGGTAGCCAAGCACTTGGAAAATTAGGAAAAGCTATAGCTAACCTAGCCACAAAGGCTGGTCCTCTACTGTCTGGACTGCTAAATATGGTGGCGACTGTGTTAAAGTGGGGAGCCGCAGGTGTATCTTGGTTAGCGTCTAATTTGTGGATCCTAGCGATAGCACTAGCTTGGTTCGTCTACGATCAGTACAAACAGAGGAAATAAAACATGTGTTATAATATATAGTATGAATACTAGTGAAAAAGAGTTGCTTCCTGGATATAGACGTCGCGAAATATCTGCTATCAAAGGCACAAGAACCCGTCACGTTGTGACACTGAACCCTAACAAAGCCAATCCAGAGGAGGAGTTATACATCAATATCCCGAAAACAAAGGGTAACACTTGTTTGGTACCCTCTAGTCTCCATATTCTATTCGACTTTAAGAGTTCGAATGCGAAGTCGTGGTTTCTTAACAACCTTTCGAGACTACTATTTGAGAGATTGGTGGTAAAACTAGCTGGTGAGTCCGTGTACGACAATAGTGGTGAGAACGTCATCGGTACGTACAAAGACCTCTGGAAATCTAACAGTGAGCGAGACCAGATGGTCGAATATGGTATAGCAAACGAGAACCTTCGAAAGTTAATCTCAAAGGACGACAGTGGCGAAGCCAGTGGAGACACACAAAAAGTTAGTGATGGTCTGATGTTCTCCATCCATAACACTAAACAAAAGATTCAAATCGACAAGATTCTAGAAGATCATGGTCTATACGCACCATACAACATGAACAACAATTTCAGGTACATAATCACACTCCCTGAAGCGTCTGATATTATGGTGGCTCAATCTGGGTCAGCTGTGGCTGGCTATACGTTAGAGAACCTTGAGTTGGAGTACGAAACTATCGAGAATCAAGAGATTGCTGATGAAGTATCATCTCTATACGCATCCGGTAGGTCTCTATCATACGAACACATCACACTAATGAAGACTGTGGAATGGGATAAAGGAATCACACTCGTAAACGAGAATATTAACCTACCAAGAAAATCGATGAAATCTGTCGTTTTACTCTTCACAAACAAAACAAGAACTGATAGTGAAGAGTTCATCTATCCAAACATAGAGTCAGTCAAACTCACCATAGAAGGTGTGCCGAACATGGTCTACAGCCAAGGAATACCGAAATCAAGACTCTGGGGAGAAGCGAAAAGACTATTCGGACAAGGACTAGACTCCGACCAGCATATGACTATCCAAAAGTTTTACAAAGACGGTTTCGCTTTGGTTGTTGACCTTAGATCTATCGAAGATAACGTGAAAGTTGCGACTGGAAAGAAGATTGTGAACACCCAGTCAGGAATATTGATGGAAATCAATAAAGAAGTCACAACAGCAAACGTTATGTGTAGAATATTCGTGCTCTCCGATGGTCTCGTAAACCTCATCAACAACGATCTACAATCAATCCAGTACTAAACATATAGTATTCTATATGAAAACACCTTTTAACATGCTGATTGTTGGTATGACAGCCTGCGGTAAAACGTACTACCTCTTGGACATGATAGAGAAAGACTACATGAATCACTTCGATTTCATCATTCTTATATGCCCGACATTCGAATGGAACAAGACGTACACAGAGTGGAGATACTTGAGAGACCCAGACTTTATAGCTATTCAGTGTGAGCAAGATAAGGTCAACGTAGTCCTCAAACACGTGACTGATACTTATAAAGGCACCAACTCATTAATAATATTAGATGATTGTGCTGGTGGGCAGGACGTCAAAAACAGAACAAGCGAACTAGTTAAACTAGCCTTTAGCGCTAGACACTACAACCTATCCACGATAGTCATAACACAACAACTAACCTCAATTAGTAAACCATATCGTGAGAACATCTCAAAGTTAGTAACATTCTACAACCCTAACAGAAACGATATGAAAATTATCGTATACGATTATCTCAACGGAGTCGATGAAGTGGAAATTCAGAAAACAATAAAACAGTTGAAAGACAATGAGTACGCAAGATTGGAGATACTTATAAGGCATCCATACTCATACGAAATAGTTATTCCACAAAAACAAAACATATCGTATAGTATAGGACATGCCAAAACGCAAGACAAAAAATCTCGAGACAATTGACGAACTCATTGAAGATATTCAAGAAGCAGAACAGGAAGTGATCGACGAACCACAAATCGACACACCACAAGTTGACGACACTCCGCAAACTGATGTAGACAAGAAACGAAACGAACTACGAAGACTCTCAGAGGACGGCGAGATAGATCAATCCATCTCTTATCTCAAAAAGGCCTCAGCTAAAGTTATCAATAAGATCTACGAAGAATGGGAGGTAAAAAGAATTGAGAAAGCGAACGTGTTCCTCTGCGATTTTTTAATAAGCAAGTTCGCCCACGCGTTAGGAGGATTCGACGCCATAGAGTCACCTGAGAAGCTCGAAAACGAGTTGAACACTGACTATCTACTAAAAAGAGATGTAGAGAAGTTTATATCATACGTATCCCCCTACCTCCCTTGTTTAGGGTTGTTATCAGGTGGACTAACAACTAGTAAACATATACTTAGCCACATGGCTAGAGGGGAAATCCCCGAGGGGGAACCCCTGAATGAAGGAGACAGTTCTATCTAATTACAATAATTTACAAAACGACCTAAAGACATGAGTATACACTAACTTAATGAGTACTGTAGCCATGGAGAGTAGTGTAGAACATCGGGAGTCAGTGGAGGAAAAGACAGCGAGACTCAACAAAGAGTTGTTATTTATCTACCAGATTAGAGAGATCAAACGACAACTATTCGCTAAGACTAGCTTAGAACGTGGGGAACTAGACGAGAGGTTTAAACATACTGTACTCGGGAAAAGGATGACCAGCCACGACAGAGAGTTGCAGCTTCTACGTACTAATACTAGAAAAACTATTTTGGGAAACGTGTGTGATAGTTTTCGAGTATAATTTATTTTGTCTCGTTTTAGTAGTCTCGAAAGTGGTGGATAACAGCGAATTTTTCAATTTTAGTTGCGAAGCACGAAAAATGGAAAAATGCGCTGGTAGCCCCACTTTCTATACTACTTTTGTCTAAACACAAAGTTTTGTGTACCACGGCATTTACTATCAACAGGTTTTTGGCACAGCCATGGGTTCACCCGTTTACTGCTGTGATTGCTAATTTAGTGATGGAAGACATTGAACAAAGAGCATTAGCGTCCGCGCCAGTGAAGTCTTTGTTTTGGAAACGATACGTCGATATGATCATTTCCGCGGTATCCAAGAATGAAGCGGAAATTCTTTTGAACCACTTGAACTCAATAGAGCCTTCAATTCAATTCACAGTAGAACGTGAAAAGAATGAATGTTTATCATTTTTGGATTCAGTCGTCAAACGAACAGACCACGGGAAATTAGAAACTGCTGTATACCGAAAACCAACACACACTGACAAAAACACTGACAGACTAAACGTCAGTTTCGTACGCGTTTAAAAGAACACCAAAAGGCTGTTTTCTTTTCAAAAAAGGAAAATTCTGCTTTGTCGGAGCACGCGTGGTAACCTACATTGAGATTGCGTGGGAAAATTCCAAAATTATTACCACTAATCCGCGGTACCATCAGAGACGTTGTCTGGAGGTTTGGCATATCAAAAGCGCCCACGCCCCGTTGAATCCCGATGACGGTGGTTTATTACCAGAAGCTTATTTGCATCTTGTTAATAGATAACGTCATCATCGGTTAGATGAGGGTATAAATAGGGATCCTAACTTTACAACGGTCACACCTGATGAAGTCACTAGATTGGAGTGTCGAAACGATGGGTCATGGACAGTAACTTTTAAAGTTACGTTCAAAAAACCTTTTAAAGCCAGAGTAGCGTGAAACTATGTCTGATTTATCATCTGGTCACGTTGGGAAATTATTTGTTATAGTTAGATATATTATATTCAATCTGTTTAGTTGAAGGAGACTTTTGGGTAAATGTTATGTGTCTTACATGCACTGCATTGCAAAAATTACTTTTTCTTAGGATGACTTCGCCAATAACAAAGAATATATAACAATCCATGTCTACAAAACCTCGGGGCAGAGGGTGTATTATACGGGTAAGCTTATTATAAACATGCACGTTTGAGTTTCAGGCGCTTTATTTTTCCCGTTACCCGCACGTTGTATAACGTTGGTCTTTCCTGCTGTTGATAATGTTGTTGTTGATAATGTTGTTATTCACCTGGGGATTCTATAGTGAAAAAAGTAGGATCAGGGACTTCACTCTCTATGCCTCAAGGGTGACCAGCACCTAACCTTTCCTAATAATAATATCAATGATTAACCAAGCATAGAGGTAATGAGAATAAAGGAATTCACTGGCCAATGGTAAACTGATATGTTTTTCAAACAACCTCAAGTGCTATACGAAATGTTTCGAGACCTATAAAGAGAATTTGTATGTTGACACTGGGCCTTAAAAGGTTAAGATGTAGGACGACGACGCAGTTGTCCATTTTGTAAACGGTCTTTGCCACTGTGATACGGCGGAAGTAATAGTTAGTTACGAGAGATGTTTTTAAAAACGAGGACGAATGAGTTGTAAAACGAGTACAAGTTATCGTAAAAAAGAGTTGTAAAACGAGTACAAGTTATCACATATTGTGAAAGTATTTGGAGACTACTTCATGTATGCCGATTTTTGTGTATTATTATTATTATTATTATTATTATTATTATTATTATTATTATTATTATTATCATCGTCTTATTTAGAAAATTGCTACATTGAAGGAGTCAAGATCAACAGCCCACATTACTTGGTCAAGATTAACCCCGACAAGAATAAAAATACGTTCACCCTGGTGGTGTCACAGTACGAGAAGGTCAACACAATTCACTTCACATTGAAGGTAATGCTACTGTCTAATGCCAGAAAAAGCATACATGGGAAATCTAGAAAATTGTCCCAAAACAATAGTACAGTGTATATTGTACAGTGTATATTGTACAGTGTATATTGTACAGTGTACAGTGTAAGCTAAATTATGAAATATGTTGTCATGACAACAATTTCTGGTCAAAGTACGAACCACTGTTGTCTTCCAAAGACGGATAATGCAAAAGACGAATTAGTTTACAATGAGCCATTTGTTAATTTTTCTATACTTGCTTACTTTTATTTCAGTCCTGCTTTTTATACTTCCAATGTCCATTTTTGCCCGAATTAGCCCTAACCATATAATAAATGGTTTTTAAGTATGGCTTTTAACCGGAAGTAGCCCTAGCGATATAATAATTGGTTTTTAAGTATGATTGATTTATAGTGTTTTCTAGCTTCTCGAGTGGCATTATAACTTGATAATCACAAGTTTTTTATTTCTTTTATAAAAGAATACCATTAAATTAACAATAAAGCCATGAAAAATGTAGATTTACCTGTTATAAGAGGCGTTGCTATGTGCGTTGCTAGGAAGCCTTTGTTGAAAGCACGTTGACGATTTTAGCGATGAAAATGCACTCAACGTTGCAGTTAAAGGTGCCGTCAAGTCCGTCCTGCGCATGTCCATGTTTCTGTTTACATTGCATTATGTATTGCGGATTTGTTTTCCACGCTTGAGCTTTTCCGCCTAAAAAGCGTGCTATAAGAAGCTGTTCTGTTCCTAAATGTAGATAATATATCAAACTACCACTCGCGCCTTCGCCACTTTTGACGAATACTCGTTTACAAATCTATTCCGTTAAATATCACACATGCGCAGAACGTGTTGTGTTAGTACCTTGATTTGCCTTGTATCCAGGTATTCTTTGACTTCCTTTTGTGATTTAAACTACTTAAAATCCGTCAAAAACGACAAAATCCACGCGAGGAACACGTCAGCTAATACCTTATTGAGTTATAATGCACGGTTTTTGAGCTCAGTAACCAATAGGACAGCGTGTTCTCGCTCATTTACTTCTGATTATTTTATAAAAGTACTTAATATAGTACGTATAAGTTCATATAAAACTGAGAGCAAATACATTGCCATAAAAAACATACATGGTAGGTTTCAAAATGGCCGCTATCCCGACAATGAATTGTTCAAAAATAACGCTAATACTAACCGTCTAATCCTTATACTAATAATATTTATCCTAGTCCTAATATTCAACCTAAATACTAAACCTAATACTAACTCAACTCTCGTCCCTGGGCAATGTATTTGCTCGTCATGGCAACATATATGTTCTTTAGCCAGGGCAATGTATTTGCTCTTCCTTATAGGGAATACGTACTATAAGTCCAGATGAAATGTTTGGGGGTGTCACCCCCCCTCCCAATGACGACGCCCAGTGTATCGACCTTAAACATAAATTGATGGTAAAATAAAAAGAATTATTGTAAAGAGCAGAGCAGAAATTTTATACAAGAACTTAGAATAATAAAATGTAAAAAAATAATTTATAGATTGACGACGTCATGTTAAAATGGTCTATTCTACAGTTACGTGTTACGTCATACAGTTGTGTTTTGTATTATATAGGTCTTTTCATCCGCTGAATTTAAACTCTCTCCAGTGCCAAACCCTTATGTTTGTCACAAGCAGGTGTGTTCACGGATAATTTTCACGGCCTACGTTTGCTAAATTTATATGTAAACTGCACCTTAGCTTTGTTATTTTGTAAAAAATATGGATGGCTAATTGGGACCTACATTGCTGTTGAATATACAGGGAACATAAATGAATATCCAACAATTATATTATATGGATAACACTGATGATTGACATGGGCAATGTGAAAATGTAGCCGGAGGCGTAGTGGTGTGTATACGAATGGAGAAATTAGGATATTTGAATAGAAACACGTGTAGATAGTTGTGGTTGTTCGTAGATTCGGCATCTCTCGACACATTTCGACTTAACAGTATTCTTTGAATGGGTAAGGTGTTAGTGCAATGGTGATGTAGATTTTAATTGTGGTAATGGATAGTGAATAGCAAGTGATTAGGTTAACAAAATGGTGATGCAGACTCGCTATATGATAATGGTGAATTTGAAGTGAATTTGTCTTGACGTTTCTTGCCCTAGGTTACGGGAGAGTGGAAAGGGATTACTGCTGGCGGTTGTCCCAACTATCCCGAGACATACAAGGATAATCCAGTCTATTTCTGCGAACTCGAAGAGTCTGCCTCCTCTAAAACGCTAAGCGTTCTTGTGAAAGTGCTTGGACCAAGGTAAGGAGACGTTATCTTCAAAGTGTGCCTTGTCAGACTTACGACAGACCAATTTTCCTGAATTTCCGCAGGCCTGCAGTTTATATGTCATTTTCCACCGACTTGCGTAAGCTGTAATTTTTTCTCCAACTTAAGTATGCTGCCAAAGCAGCAAAAAGAACTTATGCTGCTCCATTATTTCGTCACTTAATATATGGATCGCGTTCAAAAAAGAGCATGTGTAATCATTATTGGTCACAAAAACTATCAACGCTATGACCAAGCCGTAATTTTTTTGGCACTTAACTTGCCAACTTTAGACTATATATAGACTATATATATATAGACTATATTTAGACTATATATATATAGACTATATTTAGACTATATATATATAGACTATATTTAGACTATATTTAGACTATATATATATAGACTATATGTGCAGAGAGACTATTTCTTTGTTGCAATTCATTTAGTAAGATTTGTAGAGATAAGTCATGCAAGTCGCATAAATCCTACGTACACTTATTCTCTTAGGAAACCAAACCTTTTTAATTAAGTAGATTTTAATACAAATACGTTTGGAAACACTTTTATTGTGAAATGTGAATTAATGTTAGTATTTAATTAATGTTAAATTGAAACGCAATAGCACTTTGTCGAGATGACGTCAGTACCCTTGTTTGTCCGCATTTACCCATAATTATTGCGGCCATGACAAAAGAAAATAGCTCATTTGCAATAATTTGTGAGTCAAATTTGGTTTGTTTGTCCGCATTTAGAGCTATTAATAGCAACCGCTTAAATGTGGCTGTAAAATCCGCGAACATGGAAATCGATTTGCCCAAAATGCAATTCTGTTCGCAGTCTAATTGGTATCCAACGCTGCTGTGTCTATATAACAACTAGAAACTCTTGAACAGGAACATTCTTAAAACTATTTAATTTTTACTTTAATTTAATTAATTCTGGGACCGCAATAATTGGCGTATGCTGTTGCGGCCACCCTGCCACTTTCATTATGTAACTATAGAGTTGGCGAAGCATAATAAATAAATAATATTTTAATTAGTTTTAATAAATAAACTTCGTCACAGAAGTGTCCCCGAATGACGTCATTCTTTATATATTAAATTGGTTATTTCAGCTTGGTTATTTCAATATTTTTGCCACCTGAGTTCTGGTAGCTCAATGGTTAGAGCGGCTAACCGGAGATCAGGAGTTGCCGGTTCGATTCCCGTCTGAGGCTCAGAAACATTCTTATGAGTTTTTTTTGTGTTAACTCTTTCCCTACGGCTGAAAAACATCAAAAATTGAACGACCACGTTGTTCTATTGATATCTCTTGAAATAACCATAACTGTTGCGAAAGCTATACATTTTCTGGAAGCCCAATAAACCGGCTTTTACTTGTGCTTTTAAATTTCCCGAACAAAACACATTATGTTAATATAAATTAGCATTAATTATCATAAATCAGGTTTAAAAATTTACATTTTTCTAGAAAAGGCCATCTTGCACGCCCGCGTAGCATCTTGAAAACTCAAAATGCCACCAATCGCAGAGTTGTTTATGAAATCAAGTCAAACTTGGCGTGTGCGTGGATTTCATGTTCCTGGCGCTTGTCGAATTTCAATTTTTAATCTTGCGTTACCGTGTGCCGTGTTTTTCGATTGACGACTTTGCGGGTCTTCAATGACCCATTTTAACTGCGCCGGTCGGGAAAGAGTTAAAGCTCGAGTAGCAAACAATTTACTATAGTCATTTTTCATGTTTTCATTTTCATATACAGTAGTTTCTTTTATTTTCCTGTTATTTTCCTGTTATTGTTATTTTCCTGTTATTGTTATTTTCCTGTTATTGTTATTTTCCTGTTATGTTACTTTCACCATTCTCCTTACTGCTTCTCACTCATTTTCTCTTCCAATCTTATCGTTGAATTCGTATCACCTGTGTCTTAGATGTAATCCACGTAAAATTATAAATCAAATACCGTGGTGGGGATTCTGCTTTGTATCGGATGGAGAATTGGTGTAAACAAGTTGTCCACGTGTCACTCTCTGACGAAGGGTCTTCTCTCGAAACGTTTGACCTCCTAAACATATTTCGGAAGTACATCATTAACCTTTTAGAGTATTCGATTTGTACTATAATAGAAGATATTTCTTTGCATGACAATGCCACCGTTAAATTAATCTCTGTTTGATTTGGAAACCAATTTAGGCAATACGCAGTTGGTTTTACCATGGTGTCATTAGCAATATCAGGTGGACGGCCAGTGTTTAAAAAAACCGTTGACGAATACAGGTAATGTTTAGGTATTCTTTGCTGTACTTATCTTTAATAATAATTTGAATGACTGGTGGATTTTGAAGCCTGGTTACCGTATAATCGATATGATCGCTGTGATATCTCAAAAATAAACACATCGATCATATGGAAACCGTGCGCTCAGTGATCCTGGAGATTGCAACGGTCGCAATCGTAGCGATTGTATGCATGAAGTGCTGTAGCATGTGCATGGGAGGGAAGCAAAAACACTAATATTTTCACAGATCAGGTTCTTAAAATTTGGTTTATTTAGTTGTTGGTTAAAAGGTGGTCAAGTTGTAGTGAAAGTAACGTCGAGATAATGATTTGCAAGGTACAAGATTACGTATGTTCAAAATGATAAAACATATAATATAACTACATACAGAGTTTTACGCTAAAAAATAACCGCTCACTGAATAAACAAGTTCGTGATCTCGGGAGCATATGCTCATAACCGGTAATAATGTGATTCGGGATAGAATCCAGATAATTGAAGAATATCGAGCATTAGTATAAATTGACAAGTTTCTTCACAAATCCTCAATTTTCATTGGCTATCGCGGGTAAAAGTCGCGTGATTTGAAAGAATATTTACTTTTTTGAGGACGTTTTGAATTTATCTCTTGTGAAATGGCTGAAAATGTATCTGAAAAGTGCCAAATGCAAAAACACTAATTTATTTTCATTAAGGGTATTACAAGCAAAATGGAACTAAACTCAACAAAACAAACGTCGAGGGCAAAAAAGTCAGATTCTATTGAAGCGCTATTTCGCGTAACAGAGATCGGGCTCGGTCCCAAAGTTGCATTTACGGTTCTCGTTCCGTGTGACAGTCAGTTGCTACTTCACGTGATATCCGATGGCAATGAAGGTTGGCAGAACAGCCACAAAACATTTCGAGGTCAATTTCTAATTGCTAAAATCGGAATCTGAGCAACCTAGGATTATTATACAGCAAGTAACATCAAAACTTAACGACATATTGCGAAGGAGTAAGCTGCTATGTTCGAGCTTTGCTCTAATTGCTCGTTCGCACTCAAATTTTCCATGGTAATTATTGAGGGTGGGGTGCTGAATCCGCATCCCCCGCCTCAGTTCTCCCTGTATTTTTGAGCAATCGCAGCGATCATATGGAAACCGGGTATCAAGATGTATTTATTTTTGCGGTCGACGAAAGAGGACGCTATCCTATATGGCGTCGTGATCGAGATTTTCGGTGTATGTTAGCGCCGACAACGTTGTAGTCCTGAAACCGGAAGTTGTCTTTCGGCCTCCCTTCATATATGGTCGATGAACTGGTGACTTCTCGTGGGTTTCGTGGTTTGATTTCTTATAAATGATTCGTTTGTTGTATATCCGCAATAAAATGCTTTCATTCATATATGAACAAATAAGATAGCTCTCCATATACGTAGCCTGCGTCACATTCGAACTTAACCTGATAAGTCTGTCTTCAGGTGAACCAAATTGACAATGAGATAATAACCATTCATTACCGGAGACTCTCTGGATCTTCTTCATGTCCTATGGCTATATAGCTGGGATGCCAAGATTAGTAAGATAAGTAACTTGGTCATCCATCAACGACCGTAACGGAGATATTACAACCACAACACTAGAACGACGAGGTCTACAATGAAGGACGTCTGGAACTATCGGTATAAACTTTGATAAATGAGTGATTTTCCGTACCCAGTAGGCAAATTTACAAATACGCTAGTGCCATTAACTGGAAATATTTCATAGAGAGGAGTTAGTTGTTCCGGCAATAAACTTTTCAAATGGGACCGCTCTAACACTTCTGAAATCGCAGGTTTCGTCGCTAAAAGTCGCCATGTTTTTTCGCTGTAACAGCTTTCGAAGAAGAGAGAAAGACTGGTTCGAATCGCGAATGTTTGCAGAACAAGGGTGTCTAGAACAAGGAATCTGTCGTTGTTTCGCAGACGGACTTATCCGGGGTTAAGTTCGAATGTGACGCTATATCCCCTGCACTCACATCTTTAATACATACACTGTACTTCGAACGCACTTATATTTTATCTTTGATTACTTCTAGTTATTTTCAATGCTTCGAGTTATCATATTTTTATTACAGAGCTGGTTTCTGTGCTGTTGAACTTAATGATGTCCCTCCCGGTGCATATCACATCATTCCTACGACGTTCCGTCCTCAGTGTGAAAGTGCATTCTTTCTTGAAGTTGCGTCGTCGTATAAACTGTCGCTCAGAAAACTATGAACTCCCTTTTCTGTTCATTGTAATATTTATTGGATTTAAATTTTGGACAACATTTTGTGAACCCTGTGCTGGTTGCAACTCAGCTTAATGTCCCTATCACCCCAAATACGATATTACTGATATCTACATGAAGTGAATAGTTGAATGATAAAATGTTTTATTATACATTTTTTACTCTCCATTTCGATTGGCTGTTGACCTACAGATAATTCCTGATATCTGCAGGATATGACGTAATAAGGGAGAAACGAGCTTGCCCAGGCTTGCGTGAAAAACACAACATAGCGGCGGCACAAATGAAGTCCTGCGGCTAGAGACAGGAATGGCTCCGACTAAAACTCGTTAGGCGGGTTAGGGTTAGAAAACTCGTTAGGCGGGGGGTTAGGGTTAGGACCTTTGTTGTTGTGGGGTTGGTTACAGTCCTCTCTCCACATTTCGAGCTAAAAAGCCTTTTTGTTGACCAATTTGACCAATTTGGAGTCGGAGCCATTCCTGTCTCCAGCCACATGTCAAATGAAGTAGAAGGACACCGAAGAAAAATATCTAACAGGACTTTAAAAACAAGATTCATTACTATTTTTTCACATATTTGTTGCATGTTTCGTTTCATTTTTGTACCGGAACCGTTTTGGCATCGTAAAAGACTATATTCTCTGTGGTTTTACGATCGTTTTGTCAGTTTGCAAGCGATGGAGGCGGTGAAAGGCGACGGCTCTTCAAACAACAGAGTGTTTATAGAGGTAAGGTTTCTTACTAAAAGCCTCATCGCTCACATATTTATCACATTTTCAGTTTTAATTTCGTACTGAAGCGTTGTTGTGATGGTAAAACATGATATTTGTTGGAATTTTATCGTATAGTTTTCATGGTGTAGTTTTGTCGTTGACGGGTGATGTAGTTAACATATGTCATGGTTTGTTTTGGTGATAGATTACAAATTTAAAACATAATAAAACAATTATTGAATTCGGTTTTCGCATGATATCGAGAATTCTCTTGATAATTACGAGGAAGACGAGGAGGAGGAAGACGAGGAGGAGGAAGACGAGGAGGAGGAAGACGAGGAGGAAGACGAGGAGGAAAACGAGATGCGGACAACAACGGCGACGACAACGAGGAGGAAGACGAGGAGGAAGACGAGGAAGAAGACGAGGAGGAAGACGAGGAGGAAGACGAGGAGGAAGACGAGGAGGAAGACGAGGTCGAGAAGGAGGACGAGGAGGACAACAACAACGGCGACGAAAACGGGGAGGATGACGAGGAGGTCGACAAGAAGGATGGGGACGATGAAGACGGAGACGATGGGGATGGAGGAGGAAGACGAGGATGAGGAAGACGAGGAGGAGGAAGACGAGGAAGAGGAAGACGAGGAGGAGGAAGACGAGGAGGAGGAAGACGAGGAAGAGGAAGACGAGGAGGAGGAAGACGAGGAAGAGGAAGACGAGGAGGAGGAAGACGAGGATGAGGAAGAGGAGTAGAGTGTCTCACCGGCAATCAGAAAGTTCCAGGTTCGATTCCTCATCCAATAATTGTTTATTATGATTTGAGATTTGTGTTAATGTTCCGAAATGATAATGAGTGTAACGTAAAATCGGGTATTTGGTTTTCTTTACTGTTTTCCGTGTGATAGACTGGTTGAGGATTTGGTTGAAAAAGTTTTTAAATTTCTAGTATAGCGTTCAAGTTTACCATCAACGCTATACCAGAAATTTTATATCCACTTTTCAGTTTTCACTCAAATTCTCAACCACTCTATCACACGGAAAGCAGAAAATAATTTGACGTCACACAAAGAAACCCTTTATAGGACATCAAAACAAAGCTCAAAGCATAAAACATGTTTGCATTCAACTATTCACTTGATGTAGAATCTATAATCTATATCATAATAATATCGTATTTGGGGTTAAAGACACGTTAAGGTCATTATCAAATTCATAATTCATGAAGAAAAACAAAGGTAATCATTGGCATGACGGAGGTTTTAAATCAGATGAATATTCGTCCTGATTTACATAAACTTTTCCTTCGATTTCCTCAGCTAAAACAACTTGTATCTTCAAGATAATAGATAGATGTGAACATAAATATGTACTATCCTCGCTTCGAACGACCGATCTCTGGTATGCGATTGTTTGTACGTGACATAATTCTTGTTCATGAGTCGCTGGTAAGTGTTGCAAAATGTCCTTCACTCTCTTGTCAGTAAATCACACTCTTGTCAGTAAATCACACATCAAAATGACAATCGCGAAATGCATGGGCCTTTAGTCGTGTGAATTCTTTAGATTCATGACAAGTTAGTCTGTGTCCACTTAGTGAGAAGCTTATCCCGTCAAGAGGTCTATCTCAAGTCGCTCATGAGAAAACAGATGTTGGAAAAATTACTTCGACATGACGATCTCTGTGAGTTATCATTTTTGAACATTTTTAAGTGTATTATGGATATTTTGATGGACAATTTCGTGCATTTTACGCTGAAAAGTTAAATCCATGTAATATATATGATATACAAGAGCGCTAATGCCAAAATTAATATATATATTATCTCATAATCGTGCGGGTCATCTCCAAACCTGCGGGTCACGTTTTTTCCAATTTTCCCCAAACATTTAGCAATTTTTCAGCTTTTATATATCCTTGATAAATTGAATATGTATTGCCGCTGACCATTGGTTGTTCTTTCCCCCACCCCACACAATTAAATAAAAAATATTCTTTAAACAAAATTCCCTATCACCGGGTCATTTTAAACCTGTTGATTGAAGCACATGCAGACAGTTGTGCAGAGATAGCTGCTGCTTCGAGTGATTACGCAAACCTCATAAGAGATGTCGCTGACATCTTCTCGAACGTCGGAACACAATGGGGTTTGTCCATTAGGAAGAAGACATCCTTTAGAACTGCAGTGGCAGTAACAGATGATTTCGCTGGTTGCTTCCTTTTGCTGCTAGAACGTCTTGCCTGAACGAATGACCGTTTGCTTAAAACGTTTTCGATCCCCCTTTTCTCGCCGTTGTGGGGCGCTATACTTGGAAAAAGTTTTCTAAGTTCTTCATCCACATGTAAACGTTACTTTTGATCCTTTGCTTCGTTATTGGAATCTTTGATCGCGTCTATTAGCTCGGAAAATTTGTCTGCAGCAGTAGCTTTACCTTTCTCGGCCATGTTGTGAGAGTAATCCACTTTGGGATATATAGGGAGTGTTACACAAAGTAGATATATACCTGTCTTCATTTGACCGCTGGGCTGAATCTTGGCTCAAGTACTTCAAAATTTTGCGGTGGAAATCTCATTAAGCAACGCGTAAAAATCTCATCAAGCAACGAGTAAAAATCTCGTCGAACAATGCGGTAAAATCTCATCAAGCAACGTGTAAAAATCTCGTGAAATAAGGCGGTAAACATGCAGTCATCAAGCAACGCGTAAAAATCTCGTCAAATAAGGCGGTAAAATCTCATCAAGCAACAGGTAAAAACCTCATCAAGCAACTCGTAAAAATCTCGTCAAGCAACAGGTAAAAACCTCATCAAGCTACTCGTAAAAATCTCGTCATACAGCCGTTTACATGTATTTTCTTACTGTTTGTTTGAATTTTGCATGTGCTAATGGTATTTGTAACATTTAACGAGATTTTATGGTTGTTTGAAATATATTGACGTGTTTGGCACCTCATAATGACACAGACCAGTGACCACTCAGCTATGCAAGCGAACTTTAAATATTCGGTTGATAATCAATAAATACATATGTACTTCCATTGTAAGTGAACCATGTACATAATAAAACTAAAAAGATGCTACCGACCGTCTACGGAATTAGCGGTGTCGGCGAAGCTTGAATTCATTTTGTTTCTTTTGTAATGTTCAACAATGAGAAAATTCGCTGTGTGTTTTAATGGCAAACACCAATGCATCTTTACTACATTCATTAATAAGAGTAAGTGTCAACCGTGACGGATTGCACGCTCGATCGGCCATTTTTTGAAGCACGAAATGCCCTTAGTGAACTTATCCGTAAATATCTTGTCAATCCTTGATATTAATTTTTCATTTTGTCTTTTAATTGAAGAAGATATACATTAGAAAGTAATTACTTCTGTATTTTTTCACAAAACTCGACGTTTTCTTGACTTTCGTTTCGATTTATGTCAGCCTTGACTAATGCGAAGCGTGCAAGACCAAGTGGCGAGGTTCAAACAAAAAATCAGTGTTTGAGTCGACGTATTTGGATTGTGGATGAATAAGAAAGCCTCTATAGGGTTTTCTGACGAAGCACTTCAAAACACTTCGTTATAGGTAAACACAAACGCGCAATGCACGATGGTTGACACTCACTCTTTAAAACCATCATTTCGAAGTCGGGTGCGCTTCGTTTTGGTACTGCGCGCCTTCCACGCTTCCGCGACGAAGCACTGGTCGAACTTGCCATCAATATGAGTAAATTCCCGAGTGTATATCAAGTTTATTTGAAGAGTAAAAACAATAAATTTATTTAGGTACGTGTGCTTCCCAGACAGATAAAAAATGAATAATTTATCAGAAAAATCCAATAGATAACAATGGGTTCGCCGCCCGTAAAATGGCTGCCAAAGCGAAAATGAACATGCAATGCATATTAACTAGACACCGACTCTTTAAATATACCTTACACCTCTGGATATTATCCATGTATATCATCCCTCGGATATATCACTAATATCCATCGGAAACGGTATATAACGCGCACACAAGCCACTTGACATGAGTATAATCCCTGCAAGTGCATAATTCCAATCATAAGCGGAGCCAAGTGCAGTGCAAAAGGCGAAACAAAAAACTATCCTCATTTTGTCTTCGCGATTGTCAAAGTAGATGTTATGCTTTGTTTTCGTCTCGATCTTATTTACGACGTGAATATCATGCCTTACAAATACGTATTTGATATTGCATGTAATTTTCTAATTTGTGAATGAAATTGCATATTAGAAATATTTAGCAGCTAAACTTGAAATTCTAATTAGAGTCGTCGAGTGTTAACCCGCGTGCAGTCTCCTGAGCTAATTTTTTATATATTTTTTATCGAGTTTATTTGGATCAAATAATTAAATACATTAAAATAAAATATAACAGGAATATAATAGTAATATTATAGTTTATTATATGTCTTGCGAGTCCGAACTGGCGTATTTGAACGCTGATTGGCTAACGTGCGGGTCCGTACTTTACCGTACGGACTCGGTGTACGGACCCGCACAAAAACAACAAACTACAGCAAAATTAAACGAAATAACAAAAAATGCACGGCCAACTCTATTATCCGGAGGAACTAACCGACGAAGATGATATCTTAAATGCTACGGAGACAGAGTACACTAGAGAAAAAAAGCAAGCCATTTTAAATAATGTTTTCTCTAAATTATTTCTCGTTGTAGTCGAGACATATAATAAATTCCTTATTAACCTCACAAGCTCGGTCCGTACGGGAAAATATTTTGCTTTCGATCTTTTGAGTACAGACCTCGCCCTTCGGGCTCGGTCTGTACTCAAAAGATCTCAAGCAAAATATTTTCCCGTACGGACCTCGCGCTCGGTTAATAAGTACTTAATAGCAGTAATATTATAATATAGCATAATAATGGGAGTAATGATGATGATGAAGATAATAATGATAATAATAATATTAACTAGGAGTTACTATCGCAAGGAAAGTGCTGCCTTTTTGCCACATGAACTGAATGCAAAATTAACTTGTGCAAATACAAAGCCACACTGTATGTATCAATTTATTTTGTAGTCAAAATGGTTTGAAAAGTGTACAAAAACTACTTCCAGTTCATAAATCACAAACCAACACATTGGAGTGGGTTATTGTCAACACTGAATTTTTGGTACCAACTACCAACCATAATGGATTTGAAGTTCTAAACATCAATATAAATATGCTATCAGAAATAGAATAGTTTGGAATTCAGAATGACACATGTCTATAAATCATTGTCATGTCATTTGTTGACTATTCTTGTTTAATAGATGTACTGTAGATGCTGCATCTGGAATTTTTACTTTTTGGTAATCAAATGTTTCCTAACATGAACCATTTAAACTTACTGGCATCACTTTAAATGATGAACTATGGAGTTTCAAAGACAATAAATGATGCATTGTCTCCTGAGCTGCATAATCTAAAAAATGGCAAACTAACTAAACGGTTAACAACAGGAGGTCGAACGGTTAATAACAGGAGGTCGAACGGTTTCGAAACAGGCGTTCGAACGGATAATAACAGGCGTTCGAACGGTTGACCACAACTAACGGCTAACTAAACCGGTGGGTGTAAAACATGGCATAGGAAATGGCATGGCATATGGCATGGCATATGGCATGGCATGATTATTTTTTTATTTGATTTAATTAATTGACTCCCATCAAGTAGGGATGAGCCGATACCAAATATTCGATACCATCGATACCAAGGTCTGCAAGAAAAGTATTAGCCTGGCGTAGCCGGCGGTCGATTGTTTCGATACCGCTGAGCCTGCGGTCTTTTGCCTTTTGGTCAGCGGACTCAGCACAAACTAACTTTCATGTTACTCATCAAATACCCTAACCCTAACCCCCACCTAATGAGTTTTCTAACCCAAACCCCCCGCCTTAAGTGTCTTCCTAACCCTCCCACCTAGATTCCCTTGATGTTATCCGATGATGTTTATATTGGTGATGGAGTAACATGAAAGGTTATCCCTAACAAGGCGTATTTACATTGGTTTTACTGGTTTATCGAAACATGAACGAAGGTAATGACGATTCATTTGCAATTTTAATCTCCTTAATTAGATATTCATTTCCTGCATTGTCTAAAGAGTGACCTACTGACCTATGATACTTTGTTTATTAATAGAAAGTTATGCATACTTTACTAAAAATAGCATCTGCAACGTCGCATAAAATATCGATATCGAAAAAAAAGGGCAATATCGAACTAGTATCGTATCGAATTAAAAAAGCTGGTATCGCCCATCACTACCATCAAGAATCACAAAATAAGCTAGTACTAGAAATTGCAGACGTGAAATAAAATTTGGCGGGTGAAGGGATTGGTAACGAAAGTTTTGTTCGCCATTCTGCCAATCAAAACTTTCGTTACCAGTCCCTTCACCCGCCAAATTTTATTTCACGTCTCTGCAATTTCTAATACTAACCTATTTTGTGATTCTTGATGGGAGTCAATGTGGAAAGATTGGCCTTACCTAGTGCGTTTTCCTCGTATTCCTCCATATTTTAATTCGCAGAATTAGGTGGAGGTTAGGATCTAAGTTGTTTTGGGGTTAGCAGTTATTTGATGGAGTAACATGAAAGGTTAACACTTGTTAGAGTCCGCTGACCAAAAAGCAAAAGACCGCAGGCTCAGCGGTATCGAAACAATCGATATTTCTCGCCAGTATCGATACTTTTAAACCGCCGGCTACGCCAGGCTAATACTTTTCTTGCAGACCTTGGTATCGACGGTATCGAATATTTGGTATCGGCCCATCCCTACTTGATGGGAGTCAATTAATTAAATCAAATAAAAAAAAAATCATGCCATGCCATATGCCATGCCATATGCCATGCCATATGCCATGCCATTTCCTATGCCATGTTTTACACCCACCGTAACTAAACGGCTAACAAACCCGTTCGAACGGCTAACCAAACCGTTCGAACGGCTAAAGTGAAACCGTTCGAACGGCTAACGAAACCGTTTGAACAGTTAACAACTGTTCGAACGGCTAACGAAACCGTTTGAACGCTCTGTTAATAATTTTAAACGTTTTATCAAACCATTCGAATGGAAAACTGTCAAATTTCATAGTTTTCCAGCAGCAGAAAAGTCCAGAGAACGCGGAAAAGTTTGGATCATGCTGTATTGCTGTCGCGGTTGTTCCGGAAGGACAGCTATGGGGATCATGCGAAAAATGTCAATTGCGCGTCAATAATCTTTGTATAGACTACAGCAGTTGAAATCGTTCGAATGATATAAAATTATTTATTGTCACATTTTGCTTATAATTTTGCTTAGTTTTGCGTAAATGTTTGCTTATAAGGCGTTCGAACGCTTTGGGGAAGCCATTCGAACGCCGTTAGAATGGTTCAGTTAGCGATTAGGAATTGCGTCCAATGTATTTTAACCGTTCGAACGGCGAACTGAAACCGTTCGAACGGCGAACGGTTTCAGTTTTGACGAACGGTTAGTGACAGGCGTCTGTTTTCGAACGGTAGGGAAACGGCATTTTCATGCCGTTCAGTGTTCGCTAAAGCGTTTAACTGAAACCGTTCAATCGAGCCGTTAATCGGGTTTACATTGTATACACGAATTCAAACGCCGGATTATGACGAGAGCATAATGGTCAGTTATATGCGTAAGAATAAAGAGTTTGGTCGAACGCCAATGACAAGCCAACTATAGGCCGTGTGCGGCTTGACAGGTGTGAGAACACGGGAAGACATCTCTAACGTAATGCCTATGAGATTATATGTTTGTTGTTGCCAACACAGCCAGTTCGAGTTACACAGACTCACTTCATTTGACGAATATTTGCGGGTTAATAACACGCACCGAACGTTTAATAACAGGCGTTCGAACGCTCTGTTAATAATTTTAAACGTTTTATCAAACCGTTCGAACGGCTTCTTAAAGCGTTCGAACGCTTACCAAACGGTAAGCGAACGGTATTTTCATGCCGTTCGCTAAAGCGTTAAGGTACGTTTTCGCGTGGAGGGTCACCAAGGGAAATGAAATCTACATTTCAATTCTGTTTCATTTGACTTTTTCCTAAGACAATAGCTTGTACTACAACGAGTGTGTCGTTCTTTGAGGCGAATTGAAGAAATTTTGTTGAACAACCCCTCATTTTACAATGAACCCTGTTTCCCTCGACATTCGCAACTTTATTAAACCGGTTCACCACATCGATAAATGAACTCTGAATATATAAACTAAACTTACAGATATAATCACTTTATGTACTGAAAATTTCGGGTAAAACACTTTAAGACAACACTTTAAGACACATCTTATTCTTTGAGGCGAATTGAAGAAATTTTGTTGAACAACCATCTTATTCTTTGAGGCGAATTGAAGAAATTTTGTTGAACAACCATCTTATTCTTTGAGGCGAATTTAAGAAATTTTGTTGAACAACCCCCTCATTTTACAAACGAACTTGAATAATTAATGAGCCCCCTGGAAATAGACCGACACTCACTCACAAAAAGCAGTTTGACATCATGTCGACTATACATAACTCGGCTGGGGACTGGACACGAAAACGCAAGAACGTCATGTAACGTCAAGAATAGGGTGCTGCCGCCTCCCTACGGGTCGGCAGCAATAATAATAAAGTAATATTAATGTTAATAGTAAAAAATAATTATAAAACTAATAATAATTATAATAATGAGAAAAAAAATTAAAGTAAACAAATTAAAGATCCAAAAGGGTTAGGTGCGAACGGGACTTTAAGACCCATGCAAGGCCGGTTGTATGGTGGATGGCTGGATGGATGAAAATTATGTTCTGTACAAACTCGGACCGGAAAAGTGATTGATAGGCACTTCTTTACAAACAGTGTTCCACAGTAGAACCTGAGTTTTACGACACCCCTTTTAACGACCACCTGCCGTTTACGACCACTTTTTCTGGCACGGACGAATTGTAGTTAAAATGTACCTGGAATGAGCGACCACCTGCCTAACGCGACCAGCGACCGCTTTTTGGCGTCCCGAACACGATATATACCTGTCATGAGCGACTTTTTACGAGATAAGTGTTCGTCTTTTGCAGTAAACATACAAGAATTTTGACAGCTCGCGAATACAGGAAACAGGTCGCATCAGCGACCACATTTTAGCGTCCCAAACGCGAAATACGTTACAATCAACAAGCAAGAAGTTTGACCACGTGCGAAAAGTACAGGGAACAAGAAGACGCACTTGTTGCTTTTTTAGTATTGTTTTGCTTACTTTCATAATAAGTGATCGCATTTTGAGAGTACATAATAAATATCCTTATTAGCGACAAGCCCTTAAACCGTTAAATTGTTGAGGGAAACGTTCCTAAATTAACGAAAAGCTCGAACTAATATTTGTTTGTTACTGCCATCTTGTCAGGGTAAAATTTGCCGTGCGAGATCGCAAATAACTTTGCTAATACAACATAAAGCTTAACATAGTTTACGTATGTTGTAGATCATTAAACGTTCTTTGATTTAATATATCGTATGATCTTTTACGTTCAGTACAACGCTTGAAAATGTTCGAAAACCTCGCCGTTCGAAAATTATATTTTCGTATCCGCCATCTTTGTTTATAACGCAAGATCGCCAATAACTTTGTGCATACGAACATAGTTAGATACGAATCAGGATATATCGTTGCTCCTTACTATTTTAGTCTGGCTGTTTCTTAGATCAAATTGCTGTATGTAAATAAAATATTTTCGCAATCAAAGATGAAGTACGTCGTACGCATTGCGTTTTCATTCACTGCGCGCACATCGCCCAGCAAGCTGTTCAAACTATGCTTTTTTCCGAACTTTTTCTGACTTTCTTTCTTTATTAAGAAATATATATATTGGTTTTAAATTATAAAGCCATCTTTTAGTCGACTAGCGAACACAGAATAGAGTCGTAAACAATAGCGTTTTCTAGTATTACTTGCATGACGTCACATCACTAACTGCCATTTACGACCACCTGTCGTTTACGACCACTTTTGCTTGGCAACAGGGGTGGTCGTAAAACTCAGGTTCTACTGCATATCTTAAAAATACGATTGAAGTAAGTTGCTTGAAAAGTACTTGTTTTGCAGAGGGAGATTTGAAGAACAACACTAGAAGTCTGACTGAGTCGAGTGCGAAAGTGGTTTACGAATGAAACATAGTTATTAACGTTCAGATTGATATAGCCATTTAAAGCTTTGTAGAAAAATACTAAATCTTTAATTTCTCTGTCATAAGACAGAGGAAATAGATCTTGCATCATAAAATCATGATTATTGATAGCTATTTTCGAATTTTGTGGTAACTGTAGTGGTATAATGCCAATGCTGCAATCTGATTGGCTACGCTACTCGCTATCTAATGGCCGATATATAAATATCGACTCGAGTAGCCGGGCGCAGTCTTGTCGCTTTGATAAACGGTTTTAATTGCGAAAAACCTGCGATCGAAATTCTATTGCAATTATATGACTAACTATAATAAAACAGTGAAATCTAACTAATTATAATAATAATAACTAATTATAATAATCATAATAATAATAACTAATTATAATAATAATAATATAATAATAACTAATTATAATAATAACTAATTATAATAATACCCCTGCACTAGGTTAGTGCAAGGGTATTATTATAATTAGTTATTATTATAATTAGTTATAAGGGTCCTATTTCACTGTTTTATTAGGGTTATAGTGCGATAATGAAACATTCGTTCGGCTGAAAGTTTTTTAAGTTCGGCACGCGGGCCAATTTTTTTGGCACGGCACACAAAACATCGGCCCGGTGCCATAAAATTTTGGGGTACTGAGACCACCTCAAGAGGAAGTCTCGGACGTCCGTCTAAAAATTAAGAATCTGTCAGAATAAAAATAGAGATAGTTAAAAAAATGGCATCCAACCGAGTAAAAAATGTGGTCAGAAGAAGCTACAGGAACACGTTGATAGAGTTGTGGTCGGAGGAAACCATCAAACATCAAAAGAAACGGGACAAGTTTATAAAACGCTATTGGTAAGTATTCTTTTTCGACGCCCCTAATGTGAGAGTCAAAACGTTTTAACACTACACATCACCCAATGCCAGGCAGCCAATGGCAATTCGTTTTGAAAATTTCGCTTGTTTTCAGGTCAAATTATATTGCAATGGATATACAGATTTCACTCTCAAAGAAGTAATTTTTTATCAGTACTATATACTGTGTGGATAAATAACACAAGCTAATATAGCTTGTAAAAGTTCCACTCTTCGTCGTTTCGTTGACCTCAAACAATGTACTCGTAAAGATTATGTTTATAGTCTACAGAGTCCGCTTTTCTTTTCATTTTCTTGTTCAAAAAATACCAAGGAAGTGCCTTTCTTCTTCGGGTTAATCGTAATCTGCCGCCATTTTGTTGCAAAGTACGCCATGTTAGGCTACATAGTATAAATGGGCCTAGTGTAGAATTATAAACATTAGAAACATATAGTGTAGATCATCCCATCTAAATTTCTGAGATAGTTATTAACTCGATCGTGGTTCGTTTTCGTTAACTATCACCTCACACAAATATCGAGCTCGTAATATAATTATTAAATTATTATATAAAACTGTACAGTTTATTATAGGATCTGTGCCGCATAAACTTAACTTGTTTTTAATCTAGCCTGTGTGGCGGCGTTAGGGGGAGGGGGATGTTTTTGGATTTCCGCCCACATGAAAAACTATCAAAAACAACCAATCAGCGACTAGCGGACTTTCCTCAATGATTAAAACATTTCACTTCGGGCCGAATCGCGAAATATCCATGTCTGAAACTCCGTAAAAAGCTTGACTGCATCTGGTGGAAACAAGATTTATTTTGAAAATTTATTCAAGCAATGGCGTAGACATGGAAGCACAGAGCTGATTCTGGCAGAGTCTTTTGAATCAATCGGCTTTGCATTACTACGCAGTGAAACTTTCTCCGAGCGGGTTTGTAGGTCTTGCGGCAGAAAAAATAAGAAATGCTTTTGAATTTTATAACTTTATTAAATCAGTATTAACACATGCGAAAGGAGACAGCAATGTTCCACCAACGCGGATAACATTAATATAGCCCTGATCGTAACTCCAGAATGGGATTTAGAAACCATCACTTATATACGTCTAGCCGTATAAGTCTCTTTATTCGGAGCACAATAATATAGCTGCTTCCCCTGCCGACTGATAATCACGCGCTCGCACGAACGTCTGGTAAATCCACCAAATCCATAATCAAACTCTTGCCAAATCCTGTTGGTAATACCATCAAAAACATATTTTCCTGCCAGCAGCTCCTTCGTAGCAACTTTTTGTTCCTGTTTTAATTTAAAGCTACGACCAGCAACGAACTGAAGATCGATTAAAGCTTTCGAAAGAAAATAATCTACCACACGGTTTTTCTAAAGTCGCCATTTTTAAATGTTTATTTCCTGACAAGAAACCCCCTGAATACTAATGAGTTGAGTTCGAAGAAATCCAAAACCGCACTCATCCCAGTCCCCGGCTCCCTACCCCAATCCCTAAACGCCTGCTTCGCAGGCTATTTTTAATCGGGAATTTTCAAATTATGTTCTGGCGCTTAATTATTTGTTTAGTCCAGCAACGTCATCTTACATTCTTACCACACTTTAAATAACCGCAGCGTATAATTGATGAATATAATAGTGTATATACAAACATATTAAAATACATTCTATCAATAGCATCCAATGTTTTATCTGACGCGTTTATTTTGTAATTTAAATAATTAATGCCTTGCTTCGACGAGGGTGATCTCATACGGAATTTCATTTACATTTATTGCTGTCTTAATTAAATCCTAGTTGTTGTTTTCGAGTTGTTGTTTTTGAGAGGTCTAGATGCATATACTATATTTAGCTTTTTCCTCCCACACTAAATGCTTGAGTCGGCATTTTAAAATGCTTGAATCAGCATTTTAAAATGCTTGAGTCAGCATTTAAAAATGCTTGAGTAGTCTAATTTTTGAGAAAGATATGTGTTACTATTCCAATCCACTTCAAACAGGGTATCTTGGTTTTCTGCTATTTATAAGGCGTGGTTGCGATTGGCAAAGCCTTTACCGATTTTATGCGGACTTTAATTTAGTGACTTATTGTGTTATGTTATATATATATATATATATTCATTGCTGGAATGAATGAAATAGCGCTTGGATACAGACAGATGACAACATTATTTTTTGGGATCACTTTTTTGGGAGCTTGATTGTGCATGTGCAACTCACAAACATTCTCTCTTACGTTAGTCTATAGCGGCGAGTGCCTTCTCAGAGCAGCGAGTCCCTTCTAATGGCGGATAGTGCCTTCTCATAGCGGAGAGTGCCTTCTCAAGCGGCGAGTGCCTTCTCATAGCGGCGAGTGCCTGCTCATAGTGGCGAGTGCCTTCTCATAGCGGCGAGTGCCTTCTCATAGCGGCGAGTGCCTTCTCATAGCGGCGAGTGCCTTCCGCTCATAGCGGCGAGTGCCTTCTCATAGCGGCGAGTGCCTTCTCGTAGCGGAGAGTGCCTTCTCATAGCGGCGAGTGCCTTCTCATAGCGGCGAGTGCCTTCTCATAGCGGAGAGTACCTTCTCATAGCGGTGAGTGCCTTCTCATAGCGGAGAGTATCTTCTCATAGCGGCGAGTGCCTTCTCATAGAGGAGAGTGCCTTCTCATAGCGGCGAGTGCCTTCTCATAGCGGCGACCGGAGAGTGCTTTCACACGGCAACGAATAGTAACCTTCTATAATAGCGGCGAGTGTCTCGCAAGGAAACTGTGCTTATGTCGAGTTTTTCGAAATAGTAGAGAGCTTTAGATTTGACTACGAGTGCGAGATTCGTAATTTTGCCGGGCACCAATTCCTTGCTTTATATCTCGCTGACGTGTAAAACTCGTACTTATAGTTCATTTGACCAGCAGATTTTCCTCAAAACTTACGAATCTCGTAATCAAATCTTTTTACAAAGACAATTAGATTAATCACTCACGCGTCGTCCTCGTGAACTAAATATATAAATCTGTACAGTTATTATGTACCATATATATGTATATATGTACCTATATAATAATATAGGGTCATGAGTCTGTGCCGCATAAGTTATTTTTTATAGTCGGGTATTTTTAAACGTGCTGGTGTTTAATTATTCAGGCTAATTGACTGACTTTTTGTTTAGTCCAGCATGTCATCTTAGTCACACCTTAAATAACCGAAGCCTATAATTAAGATGAATAATAGTGTATATATATACAAACGTGTTAGACACGTAAAAATACATTCCATCAATAGTATCCCGCATGTGATATCCCACGCGTTTATTCTGTAATGTTTATTCTGTTGGTTTGTGCTTCGACGATATCGATCTCATGCGAATGTAAATGATTATATTTATTGCTGTCTTAAAATAAGGAGTTGTCGTTTTTGAGAGGTAAGGTGTGGTAATATTACGTGCTAGACTAAATTACACTAAATGCTTGAGCTGCATGATATGCGAATATTTGCGAAAGATGCGTTATTATTCCAATCCACTTCAAACAGAGCATCTGGTTTGAAGGTACAATTTTCTCTTCACTCTACCATTTATTACTATTACTATGTATTTATTATATTTCAAAGTGTAGAACTCAGTTAAAATCTGGAACGCTCTTCCTAAGAATGTATAACAAAGTTGAAATCAGCGAAACATTTCAAGCATGTGCTCAAGAACACCCTTATTTGTCTAACGGGAAGGCAAAGATATGAATGTAATCACATTACGCTTTATATATATAATATATATATTGTATATATATAGCTTTTTAACACTTGTTAGAACTGTAACTTATTATATATTAATTAGATACAAATAGGCGTGTGTAACCGTGGCTTTAGTGTCTAATTTGACCTTAAACTCACTTAAGGACATTCATACATATAACACACATAACAAAAACAATTTATGTTTACAAATAATTCGACGAAATTGGGGGAAACAAATGCTGGAATACCATGCAATCAGACATTGGAACACTTTAATTTGTTCCTTAAATCGAAATTATTCAACATATATTTTAGCAAATTAGAATTTTTTAACTCATTTACATTAACATTCTTAACTTTGCTATTATCATGATTTTTTAATTTTATCATATTTATTTGTAATTTATCTGTAATTGTTTATTGTGATTTATTTACGCAGGACCTCTCGGAAAATCACTTTTATGTGAGAGAGCCTCCTGTTTTAAATATTGTCATAAATAAATAATAAACTAATGGAGATAAAAGTTGTCATTTAAATAAAAAGGTACTCAGTCCCATGTAACGCTTAGTAACAATTGGCAACCAGCGAAGTTCCTTAAAGGTGCCGTCCAGTCCGTTTTCACGCTTGAGATTTTCCGCCTAAAAAGCGTGTTATAAGAAATTACTGTTCTGTTCCTAAGTGTGGATAATATATTTAACTAACACTCGCGTAATAGCCACCTTTGACGAATACTCGCTTTCGAACTGTCGCAAATCTATTCCGTTGAGTGACAGTGCCTATTAGCTTGATACGTACCGTTAACAGATACCACTCGACCCATATACGCCTTCCGTCCACCAATCTCACAATGATGGAATGAAATGTGTACTTCCTAATTTGAAAAATGTTCTTTATAGGTGGTAGAAAGCAGCTTTACAAATAGAGTTCACCCGTTTGTTCGTCGTTAGAAAGCTATCAAACCAAACTCCTATATTCTAGACCGAATCAGATGCATATATCAGTTCAATGCCAGCACAAATGGAATCCAAAGGTGAGATGGACGATGGCGGATATTTAAAAATCTCCGTTTTGTCATTATTTATAAACTTAAGTTGGTTTGGATGCATCACTTATACATGCACGTTGGAAATGCGAGGGTCCGTTGATGGCTGGCAGTACATGCTGCATGCATACCCAACACAAATATTTGAGATACACCACAGCACAGATCACGACTGCTTGAGCTCTCAAACATCCGGCGACATAAATAGGATCGTATCCATGCCATTGCTATGCATTAATACCAAAGCGGTTAGGTACAGTAAAGACCCGCGTATAAGAACCACCATTTTTCAAGTTAGCCTAAAAAGGTTCTTATATAAGTGGTATTTACTGGTATTTTAGGCTATTAGGTTCTTAATTCTAATAATTAGGTTCAGACATTTGATCGCACGTGGAAAGAGTTGGTCAACACTCTGCCGAAAGTCGTGGGTTTTCTCCGGGTTCTCCGGTTTCCTCCCACAGGGAAGTTGACAGGGCGGGTTAGGATAAATAGTTAGGAAAACCAATGATGATAAAAACTGTAAAAATAAATAGCTAAGGTTAATTGATTGGGGGTACTGGGTACTAGGTACTGAATATAATAGAATAAATTGTCGATGTTGTAAAGCGCATTTGATCATATACACATGCTAATTTGCGCTATATAAATAGTAAACATTATTATTATTATTATTATTATTAAAAAGGTTCTTATTTTTTTCGAGGAAAGGGTGCTTGCTGTTGGTCCAACAACTAACTCAAAATGGGTGTGGCCCCTTGCTTTTGTACAACTAACACTTTAATTACAACTAATTAACTAATTATAACATTCTGCAACAAAACTAGAATGTTTATAAAACAATGAAGCAAAGTCATACTGGAACAACTAATTTTTGTCCACTTGTCCAAATTTAAAATTGCTTCTAAAATTCATAAGGTTCTAGTCCCTGTGGTTTGATTTTATCATCATCCGAACCATCTGAAATAATTTCTTGAAAAACTTTTTATCACCTGTGAGCTCTCTCCAAGCTTCAGCAGTCCATTTTGTCATTAGGACTCTTCGGGTCTTGGCAGGAATCTTATCATGCCACAAATCCAGGTTGTCGTCGTCTTCAAGCCACCTCTCCATTGCCTCTCCTATCTTTGTCTTCATCGTTCTTCCACACCCAGCATCTATCGGTTGCACTTTATCTGTATAGTTTGGCGGCAGAAGATAAACCACTGTATTAATTTCTTTCCTACAAGCTTTATGAAATTCCTCAGCCTCCTGAAAGCCAACATCGCTCAAGATTACTTTTTCATCTGGACTTTTTCCTATCCCTGGAATCAATGTACCCTTCACCCATTGCATGTTTACGTTGTTATCCATCCAGGCACACTGTTGGAAATAAACATCCACTCCTTTATCATACTGTGCTTTCTCAGCACTTGTAACATTTCCCTTTGCTCTGAATACAATTGCAGGCTTCACCTGTCTCTTGTCTAAGCCACTAGACGGTTGTTGGGACACCCAAACTTGTTGGCTTCCAGTGGAATCAGGTTTTATCTTGGTCAATTACGAAAAGCAGTGGTACTTGATAAACATTGTACCTGTTCTTTGCAAGCCAACGTCCATACTTATCATCCATAGCTGAATCACTTCTTCTTTTCGACTGAACAGCTTTCCTCAGATTCCTGTGGAACTTTTGAATTTCTGCTCGTCCATCATCTTTTGTGGCGTCGCGTGAACCTTTGGAACCAGTTATCACTTGCTTTGAACTTTTCAGACACTTCTTTGCTGTAGCAAATAGCAACCTTTGCTTTCATTTTCTTCTTCAACCAAAGCTTTGATATCTTGCTGCCACCTGCTCTTCGTAGCTTGAATTCAGCAAGAAGAAGTCGAGCAGCCAAAGGATGTTTTTTCACTGTTTTTCGATTTCTCACCTACCATTTTCCTTCTTTGTCTTGCAGCCCTTATACCGCCTTCATTTTTATTTCGTTTGTTCAAGGCTAGTTCTGCCATTATTTTGCTTCTTTGTTTGTTCCATTTCACAACTAGCGACTTACTCACTCCTCTGGCATCTGCAACTGTTTGACACGTTTTCCCAGATTTATGAAGGGAGTCCAGAAGATCAAGAGTTTGTTTCTTGAATTCTAACGTGTATGACCTTCGCTGACTTCTACCCCGCCTTCCGTTTTTAGTGGTTTTATCTGGGAGTTGTTGCGAAACTGTTCCTGGCCGCCAAACTTTATCTCATGACATTGTTTGATCCTCTCCAAAATATCAGGGAGTGCACCATCTTTACTCATTCGGGGATGGTCTGTTGAACATTGAAATTCAGTGTCATGTTTAAATCGCACGTGTATATCCAGGTACTTCTTCGCAGAGAAAAATTATTTGCAAATGTTGCATTGTAAATACAGTTATGTATTAATACGTAATGTCGTACAGTTGACCACCTCTCGATTTTAGATGTTTTGTAAATCCACAGCTAAATAAAGTCTGGTTCATTATCCCAGCGTGACACTCGTAAAACGACACAAGCTGTGACAGCTGTCAAATGAATCAAACAGCGGTCAGCAGTCGTGGCATTTGCCGGTAGGTACTTCAAGTAAGATTGCAACAGCAACCTCCAAGACCTGGTGAATTATATCTATCATTGGACTAACACTAATAATATGAAGCTTAACGTCACTAAATGCAAATAATTGGTATTCGACTTTGCTAAAGAGAAAAGGGTCTTTTCACCTTTAATTGTAGACAGTGTTGCTGTCGAGCGTGTAAAATCTGCTCGTATTCTATGACTTATTGTCCAGGATAATATGAATTGGAACGAACATGTCAACCAAATCGTAAAAAAGCAGGGAAAAGATTGTATATGCTCATGCTTTTAAAACGATCCAACGCTGACATAAATACCTTAATTACTGTGTACACTACTGTTATAAGGCCTGTTCTTGAATACGCCTGTCAAGTCTGGCCCATTTGGCATTCAAAACTTTTTGAGTGAAGATATTGAAAAGATTCAAAGACGTGCATTAAGAATTGTGTTACCATCATTAAGTTATGGAGAAGCCCGGAACTTTACTGGTATTCCTTCACTTAAAGCGCGACGTGAAAAATTGTGTGATCAATTTTTTGAAAAGAACGAGAACAATGATAAATTAAGTGAGTTTTTACTTCGTAAAGTTTCATTTGATTATGACATGAGACCAAGATGTAAATATAATTTATATTTATAACTTATGTAAAACTGAACGTTTTAGGAAATCATTTTTACCTCATTATTTCAAAGGAAAACAGTAAATAATATATAGCCATTTCCGACTTTTTTATTTTTAATCAACGTATTTTAACGATAACTTAATTACTGAATATTTTAATCAACATTTTTACGCATGTTTATCTGCTATGTAATTTCATGTCTATACTTATTGTTTGTCACTGATATAATTTAACCTTTTGGTTACAAAAATCAGTCTTTTAAATAAACTATTAAATAAAATAATTAACCCAGATCGTACGTATATTGTATCAATTTCTCGTCATTGTTAATCGCCGTGTTAATCATTGTTGATCCCCATGACCAAATTTGCCAACGTTGGTATATAATACAGAAGAGCAGCAAGAAACAATGGCAGAGGTGTCACGAGGTATTTATTGAGTCTAGTGTTCCTGGTTATCACGCATATTTTAAAGATGCAACTGTTTGTATTGGAGAGCTCTTCACCTGTGAAATGGAACCTGACAACGAACATGACAAATATACCGTTGTGGTCATGAATGGAGATAAAACCGTTGTAGGACATGTTCCTAAAGAACTTTCAAGGATATATAACAAGTTTCTGCGTGATTATGGAGAGATTGAGGCCGAGTGTATCGGCAACAGATACAACGCTGGAGAAGGGAAAGGCCTTGAAATTCCTGTTGACTACAGATTGACAGGAAATACAGAATATCTCAGAAGGGTTATTGAGGAAGTTGAAACAAAAAGACATTGCCAGTGATCTTAACATCAGTGACATCAGGAAATGTCAGTGTTGATATTTACTGTTTGTATTCATTTGTGTAATACATATGTCGTTACATGCACAACTTGTTATTTTTTTTTTATACAATGACAATGTTATTTTATGCTGGATAATGAAACATTTTAACCCTTATATACTCCTGCAGGACTGGAACTATAACACATGCATGTATCACAGTTCACAGTATGGTAGTATGTATTGGGTAAACAATCAACCATTAACAGGCCTTAATTAAAAGATCTTTTGCAGAGCCGTCTGACAAAATGTCCGATGACTTTGAGTTTGGGTCGGACAAAATAGATGATAATGTCCGATGACTTTGAGTTCATTTGGCTCGGAAATTTAAATATTTGCATGTAGTGATGTGTAGTTCATTCTTGACCACGAAATATGCTGTCTCAAACTTGGTTTTAGTTTTATTCAACGTGGATGGATCCATTTTATTGTGATGTAGCAGCCCGGACACTACATCAGTGTTCGCGTTGTCAGAGGTTTTTGCAATTTCTTTGCGCGCTGTTCTATTTCTACTCCATCGGCTTTCAGATAATAACTATATATAAGCCATGGTGTGAGGATGTTGTGGATCACCGCTGTTATTCTTTGCGTGATCTTTTACCGCTGAAACTCAGTAATTCGTCGGACAAAGTTACAGTTCAGTCGGACACTATGGGTCGGACAAACTACTGAGTACTGACCTCAATTTCACTTGGGTCGGACAGAATGTCCGGCGATTTCCTCCCTATACGTCGGACAATTTCACGAATGGGTCGGACAATGTCCGTGACCGACCAATATTTTAAGACTTGATTAAAAATACCGACTTGCTAGCATTGCATTACAATTGTTATTGTTGTTGATGCTGGCATCAATCATCATTCAGGATATTCAACTGAAGTTTTTCAAATAAGAACCTGTTACAATTTTTAGGCAATTTTTTTTCCTAAAAACCCCTATAAAATGGGGGTCTAAAAGGCAAATTTTAGCCTAGGGTGTTTACTGTAGTCTATCCAGATAGTCAAATGCCGCAGACATATCCAATAACTATAGTATCACACAACCACACAAAATACTATAGTATCACGCAACCACGATCATCTATTGCACGGAGAATGTCACTGAATCAATCACTCAATCAATGACATCAAGTTATTGTGTTTGATTAACTTTTTATGTTCCTAAGGCTATAATATGTAGAGTTGCCCCTTTGTAATCTTAGCCCGTTTCAAACGTCGAGCTTCTAATGTGCAGAATCTAATGCAAACGATCATGAACAATGGGTTTTGCTAATTTACATTAGATTCGGCACATGAAAAGTTCGACGTTTGAAACGGGCCTTAGTATATTGATATATTTTTTATGGGTGCACGCCCTTGCGGGCTTCATCCTCTATAGCGAGGATATAATTTATTTGGTGGAGTACTCCCTAGTGGGGTTCGAGCCTTCGCCACGAACGTAGATAAATACAACTTTTTGACAATTTGTTAAATGTTAATGTCCGCCCCCCCCCCCCCCCCCCCCCGCCCCCCAACAACAACCTTGGATCAGCCACTAGCATTAATTTAGGCCAGGGCCACATGTGCGGTGAAATGAGCTGCATTACGTATTCCACTGCAGTCTGCACCTTAGGCTTAGACACAAATCTAAGAGTAGATATTGGTTTAAAACTTGGAAATAGTAGCAGAGTAGCTCGTGGTAAAACTATTTCTTGATGGTGCCGCATCAAAAAGCGACTTATTCACAATATCTGTGATAACAGGAAGGAAAACGCTGTAACAGCTTTTAATCTTGGAAGGTATGGGATGCACGATTTAATAGCGCGGTATGGCACCAAGAGGTTTCATAAAAAATTGTGAAATTTTTCTCAACTCAGGTTCACAATTGGTTTAATGATGAAGGAATGCTACACTGATGAGCTATGGAACAGCGAAACACGTGTCTGTAAAGTTCACTCGGCGGTAGAGAGCTCTATATGCATATCAGCTCTGTGTGTTTGTCTGTCAGCAGGATAACTCAAAAACTATTAAACAGTTTAATACGAATGGCCGTAGGCCAAGGACAAATCGATCAAATTTCGGTTCAATTTCGATGATACGTGGGTGAGATATTTACAAAAGTTTGTCTTGTATTGCTTTTCCAGGCTGAAACGAACTGAATGCGTAATTAATGCATGTTTAATTTATGCATGAATACTTGACTTTCGCTGGCGGAGGTATGCAGTCTCTGAGTGCCTTCTAGTTTATAATATAGCCGCCTTTACTTTATAAATTTGCTGTACTTTTTACAAAATTGTTACGATCAAGGAGATCTTTGCGTCAGCTCCTAGCTTGGTACAATCCAGATATGGGCATGAGCACTATAATTATACACATGCGATTGCTGGTGACAACCGCTTGTGGGACAAACAGCGGTCATGCGCACATCCAGAGAGCGTGAAGCGGTATAGGGCCAGAGTGCTCAAACTACCACAAGGGTAGTGGGCGTTGCATTATCGCTAAAGGACACCTACACCAACTTCACAGAGTGCTCAACAACACCGAAGTGAAGGAGCGTAATAGTACAATATCTACAGACATGTGTTTCGCTGTCCACAGCTCATCAGTGTAGCTTGGTACAATCTAGATATGGGCATGAGTACCAGCCTCCAAGTTAATTAGATTGTAACCGACCCCAAAACAACAAAGGTCCTAACCCTCCCACAAAGCTATAGAATATATTCTTTTAAAGTTAAATGATCTATTTACAACATACATACAGCTTATCCTGGTAGCTAACTTAGTTCTCTTTGAAAGCGGGTAATTGAACATGCCCAAAAATATAATTTTCGTATTACGGATACCATCTTGTAAACGAACTTTCGGCTGTCTTCGACGAACGTTTTCTTGAGAAATAATCAACTCCCAAAGCTACAATATATATAAAAACAAAGGTAAATTATCTGTTTACAATATGCGTACAGCTTATCCGGCGAGCGAACGTAATTTTCTTAAAAAGAGCGGATAATCGAATATATCGTAACGTGTTACGGATCCGCATCCAGTGGGCTGGTACGAGGGCAATGTATTTGCTCGTTAGGGCAACGTATATGCTCGTTAGGGCAACGTATTTGCTCTTCCCAGTCCCGTCCGATATGACCTTATGGTCAGAGCACTGCACTAGCATCGCAGGGTCGCGGGTTCAATTCCAGCCGGAAGGCCTTGAAGTTGCATTTTTCGCAACTCACGCACCTGAAAAGCTTACAATAAAGCGAAAACGTTAGTGCAATTTAACGAGTGGTTTTACTACATCTTATTTCAAATGTTGTTTCTTTTGGTTGTTTATTAAAACTTTTATTTATATATATATATATATATAATATATACAGGTAGCTGTCTTTTTTCACGTTTCACACATCAGTGTTGTAAACCTCTATCGAAAATTGCAATCGATACAAGATATTTATGAAAGTATACGCTTACTCGCTAAGACCAAGTTAACACTGTCTGGCGAGAAAAGAGTCTATTTTTCTCCAGGGCCAGGAGCTGACACCCATCCGTCCCCGTCTTAATCCGGCTCTGGTATAACAGACTATATAAAGCTCATAATTGTCAACTGTTGATTCATCAATGACTATACCATACATCAACGGTTTATCAAGACTAAAACAGATTACTAACTCACTCCTTGTGTTTCATAACATTCATTTTCCTATGGTTAGACGCCGTCCAGCTGGAGATTTTGTCAAGATCAGTTGATTCTTTGCCATAGGCCATATAGATTGACCTGAGTTTGACCTCTTATATTGTCACATTATCAACGTATTTTCAATAGGAACAATTTAATCGAGAACTGTTCCAAAGTCGTTGATTACGATACGGAACAAAATTGAACAAAGTTTGGTTCCTTGAGGGAAGCTAGAGTAGTATAGTAACCATGTCCCATCCCATCTTCACGGTTTGATCGACGGTTTGATCAATCGTCAGCTTTATGGTGTGTTCCATTCGATCAAATTCCTTGTTGAAATCTAGAAAACATATTCTGAATTTCTGAGATAAGCATATAAGCACCTAATGAAGTGAGCCAGTTATGAAGCATGTTCAACAAGCAGTAGGTTATTGAAGTTCCCTTGGGACATCAAAACTCATGGTTCGGGTTTATTTACTTCGGGTCTTACATCGTGTTTCATCCATTTCACCACAAAGTCTTCAACGACTTTGGACACTGACGAGGTTAAGGCAATGGGACGGGGCTCATCATCATCGGTGACAATTTCGACTTTGCAAGGAACATGGAAAATCAAGGAATCTTTCCAAATAGATGGTAATGTGCGTTAACCGAGGGAGGCATTGAAGATCGGCATTAAGCTCCAAGGCAAATTCCTTGATAATACGATTAGGGACTTCGTCCGGCACACTGCTCTTGTCAGGAGGATTTAACTTATAAAGATAGTAACTGTAAATAGGCGACGATTCTATGGCTGGAAGATAAACCGAGAGTTGTAACTTTCTGGGATAAGAGTGTAATTTTAAATGTTGTACTTTATTGGCGTAGAATGTCGTTTTTCTAATTTTCTGACAATACTTAAGATAGCAGAACGAACTTTTCTCTAAGTCGGTGCCACTGCATGTACTTGATCGCCTGTGTTAAATGCTCTCTGTCTCTCAAGAATTAAGTGTTTGATGGAAGATGTTATCCATGGCTTATCCGCATTATGTAGACGGGCCGCTTTCTCAGGAAAGAAGTGATCGGAAGTGATTATGGCTTTAGTAATGTCACTTGTACAATGAAGATGCAAGAAACTCAACCAAGATAAATGTCATCTGTTGGTTGACCCACCTCCTAAATGCATCAGTAGCATACTTAGGGACGTAGTTGACATATGGTTGTACAATTATACCTATGGAATTTGCACTTTTGCTAAAGAGGTGGCCACCTGGCTTTTTACTGAATTTTTAACTTGTAATCTAGTATAGTTTCTTTTTATTAATTTTTTATTTTCTTATTTTGTAAATTCATGTAAAGCGCTTTAGAACTTTAGGATTTAGCGCTATATAAATAAAGTTATTATTATTATTATTTTATTATTATATTACGTCTGTATAAACAATATTGTGTAACAAAATTAGAGTGCTGCGTATAGGCAGTGTTTTGGGTATAGTAAAGCGAAAAGGTGGTGAACTGCCGATATTTTTAGCAATGAAACACTGACGTTTCGAACGGAACCCTTCATCAGAATAAGACGTAATGAAACAAAATAAATAGGGCTTATATTATGTGCGAAAAGGGTGACACAAGTTGAAATCAAGTGCACGGGAATCAAATGCACAAGAATCAAATTCATGAGTGGAATCCATATTATGTGATTTAACAAGCCAGTCTCATCGCAACTCTTTTAATTAATTCGGGCTACTGTGGTGGTAGCCTAGTCTATAGGTTTCGGTGGTTTCCTGTATTATTTTTCGGGTAAAAAAATTGCAATTATTGCATCATCCCCATAGACTTTGCGAAACCACGCGATGTGCTCATCTTCATGCGCCATCTTCTTTGGTTGCTATTGCTCGAGTGTTCGTTCAAACTATCCACAGAAATATAGTAAATTTGTGAAGAATCATAAGGAATGTGGCTGGCAAGTATTTTGATCAGAATTGTCTGCACGCAGGCTAGAGTAGCCCGACATACATTCAACATACGTTTAATCGACGATATATGAACGATCGTCAAGTAAATCCTCAGAAAATGTTTCTTAAAGTCCCGCACAGATATCAATAACCATTGAACTACTGAGACTCAAATAAAGAGGTTACAATACAGGGGCTAAACATATTTTTTTACAACTAGCCTTACGCTAGAGTTCAGTGGAAATACGAGACCAATTATCAATATTGCTCCTGTTTGAAATCAAACTAGAACAGAAGCGTATAGGAAGATGATTTAGGTTAAGGGGCCAGAAGGTCGAGCGCCGAAGATTTCTAGGGGGAACCGCCGGAAAATTTTGGATTTTTGGTGTGACTGAAACATGGCTGAGTACTGATTATAGGCGGCTCAGCCACCCTCTTCAGAATTTTATTTATTAAAAAAATTATAAAAACACCACGAGTACCTAAATCATTCGTGCTATAGTGGTTCCACTAAAATACAGCTATAGCTTTGTTAATTCATAGATATAGCCTTAAAATTACTACTCGGAGTTTCGTGAAGGATTTCGTGTGTTTTCTGTAATACTGTATCGTTCTAGTTTAAAACAGCATGTTTGCTGTCATTACGATATATTGTTTTGTCGCTCTGGTGTCATGTTGTGGTTACGTCGGCTCCGTCATTACCAGAGATTGACGACAAAATGGCCGCCGCTTGAGGGTTAATTTACATATGGTCCTTAGAAAATGGCGTCCCATTTTACAATGAGTTACATAAAGCGAAAATATTAAAATGAAGATTCTACTTATTGAGTAGATCATCTACCATACATCCAACAGCGATTATCAAATTATTCGGTCACCGGTTTGATTAGATCAGTCAAATCTAGAGATAACTTTCGTCAATACTTATGCCTGTTTACATGAGAGAGTGCCTACCTACCTAGTAGAGTTTCCCTTCTCCTTTGTATTACACGGTTTGTTTTTCAAGCGAGGTTAGGATTGTCCCCGTTTGTGTGTTCTCGGGTTACTGTCACAAGCGTGCGAAAATGTATAATCGAGCACGGCTTCGCGCGGGTATAAATCAGGCGAGTTTTTTTCGACGACATCAGCTAGAGAAATTCATGGAATCTCAACCACTAGAAGGGTCTGAACCCGGAGAAGAAAGTGACAGCTTGTCCTTGGAAGATTCAAGTCCGATAGAAACGTTGTTTTGCGAAGAAAATGAGACGGAGAATATCAATCATGGCGGCGAATCTACAGAACAATCCCGAACGACTATGGCTCGCAAACGAAAAGCGAAGCCGACCAAAAACTCGACTACAAAGAAGTTTTCATGTACCACGGAGAAGGTTGAAGTTATTTATTTAAAATACATAAAAGGTTACAAAACTACTGTACGTGTGATTTTAGAGGAATCGACTTTGAAGCCGATCTGGCGAGCATGTATACTGAAGTACGCAGATGCATGGCATTCGAGGCATTGAAATAGGGACATTATTATAGCACCAAACTAATATCAACAAATTAAAATACTGCTGAACACCAATTTGTTGAACACCAGCTAGTCATGTAGGGTTACATTTCGCATGTGAACTGCAAGCGCTGACATCTGACCCTGCGGTAGAGTTCCCCTACCTAGTAGGGGCACCCTTCGTTCATGTAAACTGGCCCTTAGACGGAAATTTTAAAATGCCCATTGTCCTGTTATCATTACAAGTTTGGTGATATTAAAATGTCGGATATGAGATATGATATATATATGTGATATTATATTAATATTATAAAACTTTAACCGTATTATACAATATTCATATTTTAACATACTAGGTTACCTGCAAGGTACAGTATAGTGAATCCTGCCTTTTGATTCCAGCGTACTGGATCTTCTAACCGCGTGGCTGCGTTTTTTCCCAAGCACATGATGAAATATTAATTAAATAAGATGATCTTTCTCAATTTGTCCAGAAACGTCAACAATATAATGAGTTCCGGTAGTTTTATTGCTACGTTGCTTTCCGGGAGATTTAAAACAAATGATAATTATAATTTTTAAAACAGATGATGCGACATGACTGAAAACTCACTGTGACACTGGGAAACTGAATATTTCAAAAGTCATAGTCATTGCCATACAGCCAATTGACAAAATCTAGAGATAACTTTCGTCAATATACTTGTGGCAGTTGTGCCTCTATTAATGACGGAAATTTTAAAATGCCCATATTTTCTAGCTGTTGCAGTCATTTCAAGTTTGGTGATTATTATGTCGACATTATTACTTTAACCGTATTACCCAATATTCAAATTTTAACATATAAGCCATATAGGTTCTTCCATCGACTTTCGAACATTTCACCAAACGCTTTTGAAAATACCAAACAAAATCCGAAAAAATGACGCGTAGCCCCTATTTTATTTGGGATTGTTTTCAACACAATTTGGCGGATCGTATAGATTTGACTGATTGCATGCACTGGATAATTTGAAAATCGTTGTTGCGTATATTAAGAGGTCGGCAAACGGTAGACGAACTACATGTACTCAATAAGCAGAATCTTTTAGTGTTAATAATTGTAATATTAATAATTTTAATATTTTCGCTCTATGTAACTCACTGCAAAATGGGACGCCAATTTGCTAAGTACCATATGTAAATTAGTATTCAAGCGGCGACCATTTTGTCGTTAATTTCTGGTTAATGAAACGATGCTGTTTGCTAAACTGTTTGCTTTGGATGGGGCATGCACTCTTCCTTTTTCCTACAGTTGCAGTCTTCCTTTCTCGGTATAACGTCTTGGTTTATAATAAATAGCATGGATACCATTTGCAAATTGAAATTGCCAACTTATATTGATCAGAAACGCAAGTGAACCTAAATGTTTGCCACATGCGCATTAGTGTAGTTGATAAAGTAACCACAGTATAATAAAACTTACTTTTGGTTTCCAAGTTATTCAGTGAATGAACAGGAGCCGACGCTATCCTTTTCGAATGTTTACGAATCATATCTTTGATTTCCTTGAAATTAATGTTCCAATAATGCGTAAACTGACGCATTATACCTTAGACGTTCCCCTACTTTCCTGCTTGAAGGAATAGAGCACTTAAATTTGCCTGATTTCCCCCCAAAGAACATTCGACAATAACATTTACATATATAATCGCTATAAAGACAACGCCACTGTCGAGAAAGAAGCACTCAGTGACGTCATATTTGCGACTCCGCTGACAATCCGCGCCTGCTTGAGAAAGACAACATGGCGTCGCAAATTCTTCGATTTTACTGAATTCAACAAGCGATTTCTCCTTGACTAAAAATAATTAACCGTTCAAACTTGGGAGTAACTTAAAGTCGGTAACACCTTTCATTTAACCACCACATGTATTTTGAGTGGAGTGTCCCTTTAAGGATTCGGGAGTTGTGTTTTGTGATTGCGCTCTTCATATTATCCATGCAACTTCATGTAACTAATGTTGATTGTATTTCGGTAAAAAATTTCGTGTATTTTACTTGATTTGGGAAAGTGCCTGTCGATTAGCTTATATCATATATATAATATCTTATATCATTATTTCATACTATTATCATAGTATGCATGGTGGATGGTTGGAGTGGCTGCTGGTGCATTGTGGTTTATCGTTTAGCTTACTTTAAAGGCTGTGTAGGTTGAACGTGACGTCGAGAAAATCTACAATTTGTAAGTTAGATTGAGCTGTGATTTTTAGGCCGAATTGTTCGAAAATTAAGTCCATGATTTGTCTGCCAATCGTCCGGTAGTGTTCTTTAAACTTTGTTAGTCCGTCGTCTCTGTGAAGTCCCGCGTAATGTCTTTTCCAATTTTTTTGCCGTAGACCAACATTTTTTTCCTATAGACGTCGACGGTCGTAATCTTCCCACTGTGACGTCGAACACGGTCTGGTTGTTTTTCTTCGCCCATGGCATGGTCTTTCTCTGCTGAATATAG